>JZKD02S0759325.1:164853-205878 GCA_000966675.3 Picea glauca
AACAAGCATGTCATCTACATACAATATCAAGATAATATAGCTTCCATTTTCTAGCCTTTTAAAATAAACACAGTGATCAGAATGACATCTACTATAACCTTGTTCTATCATAAACCTGTAAAACTTCAAATACCACTGCCTTGGAGCTTGCTTTAGGCCATACAATCTCTTCTTCAACCTGCATACTGAATTCTTCTTTCCTTTGACCTCATACCCCTATGGATGTTGCATATAAATCTCTTTCTCCAAATCACCATGGAGAAAAGTTGTTTTTACATCTAACTGTTCAAGATGAAAATCTTCTACTGCCACAAGACTTAAAATAGTCCTAATTGAAGTCATCTTAAAAATAGGAGAACATATTTCATCAAAATATATACCTTTCTTTTGTGCAAACACCTTTACAACAAGTCTAGCCTTGTACCACTTTTTTCCTCCATATTCTTCCTTCAACCGATAAACTCATTTATTTTGCAATGCTCTTTTTCCTACAGGAAAATGAGCCAAGTCCCAAGTCTATTTATTTACCAAGGAGTTCATTTCCTCTTTCATGCCTTGCTCCCACTTCTTTTTAGTTTCTACCTACATTTCCTCTTTATAACTTTTTTGTTCACCAGAATCAGTCAAAAATAAATAATACAATGAAGGAGAGTATGATTCAGGGGGTCTACTTAACCTGATAGATATTTTAACAACACTTGCAGGAGTTTGAGGTACATGTTGCTCCTATTGTTGTACATTTTGATTTTCTGGTACCTTTGGAATTTCTTTTTCATTGATCTCATCAAGCACTGTGTATTATAGTTTTTATTTTTCCTGTTTCTTTCCCAACAACTAATATTTGTACATGTCCTTATTGAATATGACATCTCTACTCCTAATGATTTTTTTATTTTCATGATCCCATAAGCGATAACCAAAATCATTAACACAGTTTCCAATAAAGGTACACTTCTTGGATTTTTCCTCAATCTTTGTTCAGTTTTCTTTATCAATATGGACAAATGCTTCACAACTGAAAGTCTTAAAAAAAGAATAGTTTACCTTTTTACTTGTCCATGCCTCCTCTAGAATTCCACCATCCAAAGAGCTTGAAGGTCCTTTTTTTATTAAGTAAACAACAATATATACGACATCTTCCCAGAACTATAAGGGAAACCTAGCATGCAATCTCATAATCCTTTCACACTCCATGATTATCATGTTCATCCTTTCTAACACACCATTTTATTGTGGTGTTCTTGGTACTATTTTCTCTCTACGAATCCCATGGTATGAACATTAATAATGAAACTCCTTTCTGCAATATTCAACTCCTTTATCTGATCTGAGACACTTCAACATTTTTCCTATCTCATTCTCAACCAAATCTTTCCATTTATTAAAAGTTTCAAAAAAAACATATTTTCGTCCAATGCAATAAACCCAAGTTTTTCTAGTTGCTCCATCAGTAAAAGTAACATAATAATTAGAGCCACCAAGAGATAATACTTGAGTTGGTCCCCATACATCTATATGCAAAATCTCTAACCTTTCACTCTTATTTTCTTTTCTGACTCTGAGAAATATGACTCTCTTATGTTTTCCATAAACACAGTGCTCATAGAAACCAAAATCAATTTGTTTAAGATCTAGCAACAAATTTCTTTTGTGAAGTATATGCATCCCCTTCTCATTCATGTGTCCAAGCCTATGATTTTGCAGAGCTATATCCATTCCTTTAGAAGCTAAAGATATAAAAGAGATAGTATTACCAGTACATAAATACGATGTACCTACCTTCTCTCCTTTTTCTATCACCAATGATCCTTTGGTGACCTTCCATGCCTTATCTATAAATATAGATATGCAAACTTCACTCGTCAACTACCTTGTTGAAATTATATTTTTCCTTAGATCTGGAACATGTCTTACCTCTTTCAACAACCATTGGTTTCCATTATTTTTCTTTATTTGTACCTTACCCATTCCAACAATTTTAAATGGTGCATCATCACCCAAATGAACCTGTCTAAAATCTCCTTGAACATTATCTAGAAAATGTTTCCTATGGGGTGTGGGATGAAATGAATCCCCTTAATCTACTACCCAAGACTCATAAATACTATCTACAGAAAGAATAAAAGCATCTTGTAACACATCACCCGTTACATTTGCTTCCTGATTTTTCTCATGTTATCCATCTCTTTGTTTCTTTGGAGCTCTGCAATCTTTCTTCAAATGTCCTTTCATCCCAAAATTCCAACACTCTGTCTTTCCCACTATGGATTTGGATCTTCCCTTCCTAGAATTTTGATAGTTCCCATAGCACTTTCCTCCATCCTTTTGTCTTCCCCTGTTCTCCACAGTCAAAGCATTACTTGATGTCTCACTTGTGATTTTTCATTGCATTTTCTCGCTAAGGATAACACCAACAACATCATCAATTTTTAGAGTTTTTGAATCAGAGACAGATTTACTTACATCCATTACCAAGCCATTCCATCTTTTTATAAATGAGCACATGATTAGAAGAGTAATGACCTCATCATTGAAGTCCACTTTTACAGAACTTAGTTGATTAGTAACCGTATTAAATTCATTTAAATGATATGCAGCAAACCCACCTTCTAACATTTTCATATTAAATAATTGCTCCATTATAAATACCTTATTGGATGTCGAGGTTTTTCATACAGTTTAGCCAATGCGTCCATCAACTCCTTTGTTGTATTTTCTTTTGAAATATTGAAAGCCACCGAAGCTGCCAGACTCAGTCATATTGTTCCTAGTTTCTTTCTGTCAAGATCCTCCCATTCTTCGTCCTTCATGGTCGTCGAATTCTTTGCTATTCCTCCCAATGGCAGGAATAGATCCTTTTGATATAAATAATATTCCATCTACATCTTCCATAAATGGTATTTTTGGTTGTTAATTTTCTCGACCTTAAACTTTCCATCTTCTGCCATTGATCCCACTCAAACCATGAACCCTATTTTCCTATGAGTTACCTTTCTCTCTGATAAGATTTGTTAGTAAAATAGTATCGTGGATCAATAAAATAAGACAAATGTGGAAATAAAACAATAATGAACCACTTGTAGAAGATTATTTTCCTGATGAGCACATATTTGTGGTTTCTACTAACTCTCCTTGGTTCAAAGATACCATTAATTACTTGGCTGCAGGTATAATTCCACATCATTTATCTCCAAATGAGTGACAAAATATCGTCAAACAAAGTTGGAGGTTCTCATGGATCAACAATTGTCTCTTCTACATCGGAGTAGATCTTATCATCAAGAGATGTGTGCGAGTAGACAAGATATATGAGATCTTGAAAGCTTGCCATGATGGTCTATGTGGAGGCCACTTTGCAGAAAAAAGGAATGGGTACGAATCACCAAGGGTACTATTTTCCCACAATCTTCAAGGATGCCAAGGAATATGTAAAAATGTGTGATAGTTACCAATGCATGGGAAGACCAGTGAAATCAGACGAGATGTCATTACAACCACAACTGGAATTGGAATCGTTTGATAAATGGGCTCTAGATTTTGTAGGGATGATCAATCCTCCTTATCACTATAAGTCCTACATCCCGGTATGCATAGATTATTTCACAAAATGGATGGAATCCAAGGCACTCCCAGCCGTGATAGCACAATTAGTAGCGAGATTTATTCATGAAGAAATTTTCACCAGATTCAGGATACCTTGGGAAATATTTATCGATGGAGGAACTCAATTCACTTCAAGACTCATTAGATACTTGATGGAAAAATAAAAGATCAAACAAAAGGTCACCACACCATATCACTCGCAAGAGAATGGACAAGTAGAAGGGACAAACAAAATCCTTGAGGTCATCATCACCAAGATTGTTAGACTGCACCTCAAGGATTGGGCTGACAGACTACCTAAGGCTCTATGGGCCTACCAGACAACATGGAGGACTACTACTGGATGCACCCCATATGAAGTGTTGTATGTGAAAATAGTATTATTGTTGATTGAAATAGAGATCCAAACACTTAGAACAATTGTATAACTTAGAATGGGCTTAACTAAAGATAAAAAACAAAGACTCCTCCAGATCAATGAATTGGACGAACTTTGCTAGGATGCCTTGCACTACACAATAGTAATACAACATCAAATATCTAAGTGTAATGATAAGTTCATTAAGAAAAATAAATTCAAATTTGGAGACTGGGCCTTGTTATTTGACTCCAGGTTCAAAGATTTCAAAGGGAATTTTCGCACTCGATATTGTATATGTCAATGGATCCATCAAACTTCACACCATTGACGACAAGAGAAATCCTCTGATGGAAAATGGAAACAGAATTTGATTATATCATAAATCCCTATCCAAGGAATCCTTTCTAAATAGGATCACTAGTGTATGGCCTGTCAATGATCTGGATATTGTTAACAAGGGGGGACTCCTGCTGAATGATTCATTCTCATTCAATAATAATAATAATAATAATACACCCATGTATGAAAACCCTTAGGGACATATATGGGGGCATGTTTTGTGAAAATCAACTTACAATGTCGCATGACACACTAAAAAAAGAAGAAGGGCACTTCACAATTTCATGATGGTTATGTCAGGCTCCTTCTAATAAAGTGTTTTTAATAAAGTGTTTTTAATAAAGTCTTGTTTGTTGTAATAAAATATTTTTTCAGGATATGCAGGAGAGAATAATGTTGTTGCTGCAAATGTTGCAAATCCAAGTGTGTTGTTGAAAATGTTGCAACTCCAAGTGCTGCAACTCTTGTTGTTTCACCTCCTATTGTTGCAACTCTTGTTGTTGCAACTCTTGTTGTTGCAACTCCTATTGTTGCAAATCCTAGTGTTGCAACTCTGGTTTCTACAAATCTATTGTTGCTACAACTCTTACTATTGCAACTTTTATTTTCTTCAACTCTCGTTGTTATGACTCCAACTGATGCAACTCCCACTGCTGCAACTCCTATTGTTGTGACTCCTACTGGTGCAACTCTTATTGTCACAACCCTTGTTGCTACGAATCATGTTGTTGTAAATCCTTTCACTAAAACTCTGCATATCATTGTTGTAACTTCATTGCTAAAGTAACAAAACCAATTTGATGACTCTTGTTGAGATACCATGCCAAGTCGCAATATTGACCCACATGTTTCTAATACTCTAGCGTATTGTTGCATATTTTTCATGGATGCAACTCTGTCAATGTTGCAATTCTGAACATTGCCGCAACTTTGTCCATTGTTGAAACTATGCACACAACTACAAATCCATAACATCACTACAACTATGCATGTTATTGCTGCAACTCCACACCTTCCTGCAACTCTGTAAAATGGATAAAATCCCAACCACTGTTGCAACATTGCATGTTGCTACAACTCATGATGTTGTTGCTACTTTGAGTCATTTCTATTTCCACTATGAAATTTGTTGCAACTCTCAGCCACTGACACAAAAACTCGACGAAGGTATGTGCAATCACGGCAGGGCCCAATAAGTCAGAAGGTATGTCTCTTGAATTGTGTAATGAGTAAGCAATGAATTGGCATAATTGCAGCATAATCGCATCACTAAAATGTCATCACACACACACACACACACAATTACCCAAACCATAATATAATTACCCTTTCCCACCATCATTACCATTCATACCTGTAACCAAAATAATTCCAAGGACAAGGAAGAGGACAACATTATCCAATGACCGGAAAGAAGAAAAGGGAAAGAAACAATGTTGCCACCCAGAAAATCAAAACTCTTGTTGTTACACAAGAACCAACAAGGGTCGAGCAGGTCGAATAAATAGTTGAGGCACAAGAAACGATGGGGGGTGGACAACATTTTTTTGGTCCTGGACCTAATCAAGAAATAGGGGCAAACAACCTTATTGTTACACAAGAAATGGCAAGGCAAAAAATAAGAGAGGGCCTTGCTACAATTCTGGAGGTCTACACCAACGATGAAGAATTTGTGACTCCATAAGTAAGTGAGGCCACTGCTTCTCCAAAGACATCCAAAATCATGCAAGCTAAAGAGTAAGTACCCCTTTTCTTGCGCCCTTTTATTCAACACTTTTAAGAAAGAAGTGGGTTCTTTAGAAGAAGAACATGAGGCTTCGTACCTCTCTGAAACTGTTAAGGGATGAGCTTAGGAAGGAGAGGCAGTTATATGGGATGGACTACCCTTCCCATACAACATAACCCATTGCTTCAAAATCAACACATGTGAATCGCCCTGCTGCACCAACAATGGACATTCACCCTATTGTCTCATAAGCTAGCCACTTGACTGAACCAACAGAGGACATACACCATGCTGCAACAACAGAAGACACCCACATTGTTGTCACAAAGGGTGGGCATCCTATTGAACCAACAGAGGAAACTGTCCCTCCCAAACCAACAGAAACTAGCCACCTTGCTGAGCTAGAAAAGGATACCCATCCCACTTCTACCGAAGCCAATTTCCTTGCTATTACATAAGAACCAACATAGGCCCATTTCCTTGTTGTCACACAAGAACCAACATAAGCCAATTTCCTTGTTTTCACACAAGAACTAGGAGAGGCAAATCACTATCTTGGTACACTAGAACCAGCAGAGGAAGCATAGGATAGAGAAATAATAAAAGCATAAGAAGAGAAGGACCTTGTTGTTACACAAGAACCAATAAGGGAAACTTTAGGTGAAGGTCTTGTTGCAATTTTGGAAGGCTATCAAGATTAGGAAGAATTTGTTGCTCCTAAGGAAGGGCACACAGATGATGACATCATCCACCTCCAAGGGAGTCTCACCCTCTCAAACTCAAAGTGGTTGTTTGGTTGCATGAGCACATGTAATTATTTTAGTTGGGGGGAGATGATAGGTGCTCAAATTGACATCTTTTTATCATTTGTCCAATACTTTTGCACACCTTTTTTCCATTTCCATTTCCATATTAATACACTTTCCATCCACAATGATACATTTTTTTTCAAGATATAATCACTCACTCAATATTCCATTTCAATACTTATTCCTACATGCATTTTTTAGGAGATTATCAACTTTCATGCTAACAATGCTTTACAAGAAAAACGTTGCACAAGTACCTTCCCAACACGAGAGCTATAATTCATGTTCAAGTGTAGTTTCTTCAACTCTTGTCGTTGTTGCAACTCCTAGTGTCGTGACTCTGTTCATTGTTGCAACTCTGACTGCTATAACTCTCAGTGTTGCAACTCTGGTCATTGTTGCAACTCTGACTGCTACAACTCTCAGTGTTGTGACTCTCGTTGTGTTGCAACTCTCACTGCAAACCATTGTTGCAACTCTGTACCAATTCATCAATTAATCGCATAGTTGTCACCAGGGATCGACCAGTCATCCAATAACTTATTAGGAACATGACATGGGAAATTGGGTGAAATAATGGAATGGAAAACTCAACCACCACTTTCCATAGCTGATTTAGTCAACACGCACCCGATTTTTCCCCTCATTTAGAAAATACAATGCAACAAGATGAGATAGATCAATTCTTGTGGATATCCATCGATTTTATTAGATCATTTAGGAAGAAGTCATTTTTTATAAATATACCCGCTCTCTCTAAGTTGGGAGATGGTGGAAAAACTACAAACAGTTTGTAAAACAAAGTTTTATTGTGCCACATCTTTTCATTTAATAAATTTTATTTTTTCATTGCTATTCAGTTGATGGTGTGTTAATCATTTAGTGCCTATTGTATTCTTATACCAAGACCTCGTTAAAAGAGGTAGGACCCCCTCCTTAGCTCAATAATGTTTATATATTTTATTTGTATGAGTATTCTTAGCTTCATTTCTATCTTTTTATTTATTTCTGACAATTCCTTCGTTAACATCTTGTTGTAACTCTAGTGTTCTATATTACTGTAGCTCTGGATTACACTAACTTAGTGTTATCATTGCAGGGGCATTGTTTCTTGATTCATGAATGAATATTTGTAACATCATTTCCTTATTTTTATTTATTTCCAGTAATTCCTCTATAAAGCATCATGTTGCAACTTTGTTGTTTTCTCGTTGTTTCCACTCTATGCATACATTTTAGAGTCTTGTCATTTGATTGGTTAAAGTGTAGATGTAGCATCTTTCATTCATTTTCATTTATTTCCAACAATTCCTCTATTTAACTTTGTTGTAGCAATTGTCCCTGTTGCAATGCTGGTTGTTGTGGTTCGTGTTGTTGTAACTCATGTTGTTGTGACTCTTGTTGTTGAAAATCTATCTACTACAACTCTCGTTGTTGTAACTCTACATCTATATTTCTAATTAACAATTGTGTGGTTTTCCAATTGAGATCGCTTATTTTCCTTTTTTACAGCCATGGTGTGATTTGATTCTTATATCCTGAGGTACATGAGCCATAACATAGCTATCACAATAATCAAGATCACATTAATACTTGGACAAGTCACCTTTACTTTCCTACAAGAATGATTTACTTTCCTGCAAGTGTGATTTACTTTCCTCCAAGAGTGATTTACTTTTCTGCAAGTGCGATTTACTTTCCTGCAAGAATGATTTACTTTTCCCCAAGTGTAATTTACTTTCCTAGAAGATTTACGTTTCCACAAGAGTGATTTACTTTCCTGCAAGTGTGTCATTTACTTTCATGCAACATGTGTTTTTATAAAATTATTGAAAAAGGGGCATCGGGGTGTAATTGTACAAAATTATTGGGGTATCATTGGGAAACCCAGTAAGGTGATAAGATCTAATGGCATGACAAAATTTTGTAATTGTTTTTACAAAATTAAGTTAAGGGGTATCATAGGGAAACCCAGTAAGGTGATAAGATCTAATGGCATGACAAAATTTTGTAATTTTTTTTACAAAATTAAGTTAAGGGGTATCATAGGGAAACCCAGTAAGGTGATAAGATCTAATGGCATGACAAAATTATTGAAAAAGGGGCATCGGGGTGTAATTGTACAATTATGCTCACTAGATATTCATAGAGGTCTTCCATCCACTCAAAATCATTATCATGATACTCACCTAATTCCTGAGAGTGTTCCTCCTAAGATTAGGCCTTACAAATACCCTTATGCCCAGAGGAGTGAAATTGAGTGTATGGTTGAAGAAATGTTAGAGGTTGCCATTATTAGACCTAGCCAAAGTTCTTACTCTACACCAGTGGTAATGGTAGTCAAGAAAGAGGGCTCATGGCGTATGTGCCCATATTATAGAGAGCTCAAAAAGATCACTATTAAAGATAAGTTTCCCATTCCCATCATTGATGAATTGTTAGATGAACTACATGGAGAAATCTACTTCAAAAAGTTGGATCTCCGTTCAGGGTATCATCATATTAGAATGAAGGAAGCATATATCCCAAAAACAACATTCTGAACTCATGAAGACCATTATGAATTTTTGGTCATTCCTTTTGGCCTTACGAATGCACCTTCCACATTCCAAGGGTTGATGAATTATATTTTCAAGCCCTTTCTTCGAAAATTTGTGTTAGTATTTTTTGATGATATACTAATCTATATCAAGTCTTGGGAGGATCATGTTCGACATGTTGACAAGGTGCTACAACTACTAAAGGAGCAACAATTATATGCCAAACCATCCAAATGTTTCTTTGAGGTGAAGGAGGTAGATTATTTGGGTCATATTGTATCTCATGAAGGTATCAAGGTAGACCCTAACAAGATTAAGGACATGATGGGCTGGTCGATTACCAAAAAATTGAATAATCTTAGAGGATTTTTGGGTTTGACAGGTTACTACCACACCTTTGTTCGGAACTATGGAAGAATAACAACACCTTTAACGGAATTAACTAAGAAGGATGCATTTTCATGGACTCCAGAGGAAACTCAAGATTTTGAACAACTTAAAGAGGCGATTTGAAAGCTCCTATCTTGACCACACTAGACTTCACAAAAACTTTTATTTTGGAATGCGATGCCTCGAGAAATGGTATTTGTGTTGTTCTAATGCAAGAAGGAAGGCCCCTTTCTTTTGAAAGTCTTCCACTCAAGAGAAAGGACTTACACAAACCCATTTATGAGAAGGAAATGATGGAAATACTACATACATTGAATCAATGGCACCCTTACCTAATAGGTAGTCACTTCAAGGTCAAAACAGATCATGATAATCTTAAATAATTCTTGGAACAAAGACTATCTTCAGAATAACAACAAAAATGGGTGACCGAGATGTTGGGTTATGATTTTGAAATCATCTACAAAAAATTGAAGGAAAATGTTGTGGCAAATGCACTCTCAAGAAAGGATGAATATGTTGAGGCCTTTCTCTTTTCTATCTTGATCATCCAACCCGATTGGATAATAGAAGTGAGGGATGAATGGAAGACTGACGAAAATGTGTGGACTCTCATTCAAATATTGCAACAGGATTCCAGTGCATCAGATACATTTACATGGAAAAAAGATTCACTATGGTACAAAGATCGCTTATATTTATGTAATAACTCCCAACTAAAACAAAATATACTCTTGGAATTGCACACCTCTCCGGTAGGAGGGAACTCAAAAGATTCATTGCTTTGTCTCTGATAAACAAACACAATGGTTCAAGTGGTTACCCTTTGCAAAATGGTGGTATAACACTTCCTTTCATACTGCAACAAAAATGACACCATTTATGGCACTCTATGGATATCACCCACCTTCCATCACTTCTTCTCTAAAAGAAAAATATAAGGTTCAAGTAGTGGAAAATCACATTGAGCATCAACAACAAGTTCTCCAACTCTTTAAGGACAACCTGGCCATGGCACAAAATCCCATGAAACAACAAGTGGATCAACATCGTAGTGAAAGAAGTTTTGAAGTAGGGGATTGGGTATTTTTAAGACTACAACCATATAAACATATGTCCCTCAAGCAAGCTAAGAAGGATAATAAATGATCACCAAAGCACTATGACCCTTATAAGGTGTTGCAAAAGTTTGGTACTATGGCATACAAATTGGAGTTGCTTGCATCTTCACGAGTACACCCAGTTTTCCATGTTTCATGCTTAAAGAAGGTTATAGGTGACAAGATCTTGGTTCAAACTATATTGCCAAAACTTGACAATGAAGGAAAAATCATATTGAAGCCTAAATCTATCACTGACACAAGAATTCACCAGCTGAGGAACAAATCCATTTCAGAGTATCTCATTAAGTGGAGGAAACTACCTACCAAAGATTCCACTTGGGAAGATGAGTCTTTTATACAAAAGCATCTAGAATTACTCAAGCATTGCGACCAACACTTGTCTGAAAGGGAGGGGCATGTTAAGCCCTAAATAGTGGCACATTACCCCTTAATTGGGGTATATTACATTAGTATTGTTATTTTATTTATGTCGGCATGGGTCCATTAGTTGTAATTGTACCTCCTAGTCTCCTATATATACCAAGAATACATTTTCATTTGGAATCATCTTGTATTTGTAAATTTATGTGGTGTATAAGGATATTGCCCCCTCAAAGAGTATTATTATCTAAAATTCACTCTTTGTCAAGGCGTTGAGTACTTATTGTGAGATTTTTTTATGCTATTTTGATATTTAATTTTTAACATTTTCATAACTTTTTTTTATCTTATCATAAAAAAAATAACATAAATATGATCCATCACTAACAAGTATAGATAAAACCAATAACAAAAAACACACTACACTTTCATATAAACAAAACAAGTATAGGTAAAACCAATAGCATAAAACACACTGCACTTTCATATAAACAATGTAGTACTAGACACTAACAAAAAACTTGGCAATCTCATGTATCATGCACTTTATCATCCTACCATGTGGGGCATAGTAAATCTAAAGTTCAGAGTGCACTTAATTTCATCATGTGGAGTATTGTGTTTTCTATATGCTCTCTTATTACGCCTTGGAAGATGTGGAAACTAAGTACATAGAATAATTCTCCATGGCAATCACAACCAGACAGACAATTGGGTCCAAGTGAGACGTCAGAGGGCAAAGCTGTCAACACTGATAAAGGCGAGGTATCGTTATCCACGTACATACACACTGCCATAACACTGTTCAATCTGCGTTGTATCTTTCACTTTTTGGTTGCTGCATTTTAACATTAATGGAGGGACGATCACGATAGGTTGGCTGTGTGTGACCACATGAACCAACAGCCTTATCATCATTGGTGATGGAATTTTATGGCCATGGTGGACCCACGACGATCAGCCTCGACCACGACTGCCACTTGTACTAATACTATTGTTAATCATCATTGTTTTTCATAGCTAGAGGTTTTACAGTCCAATTGTTTTTTTGTTTTTCAATTGATCAAGTCATACCTGTACAACTCAATTACTTGTATTTTTTTTTAATAAATCATGAGAATTATTGATTCATAAATTAATAACTTATTCTAAACAATAAATAATATTAATCCCAAAAATATATCTAACATAGTAATAAATCAAATTAAAACAATAAATAATGTGTAAAATATATAGCATTAAACTAAAAAAACTTTAATTTCAACCATATAAGCAACAACATACCCAACAACATTCTATATGAAGCTTATTCATTACCAAAAAAAACTGTAGGATGATGGCAGATAGTCAAGGAACACGGTATTGGTATTACCTAATGCTAATATCAATTTTTTTTTGGGACATTATATTATCATAGTTTACTGTCAATATGAGTGGGCCTAATAATTAAGATGTGTTTTTTCCTTAAAAATCAAATCTACATATGTAAATAACAATATATAAAATTTACATATTAAAAAATTTGATATTTCATAGATCCTAGTTTAAGATGGATACTAACTTTAATTATATAGATGAAAATAAATGACCTACAACTTATTTTAAATTAAATAAAATATAATACAAAATATATTGTTCAATTTAATAATACTAAATTAATACCTTAAATTATATATTAAGACAAAAGGAATAAAGGGTAATAATAATATAATCATTAACTAGAAAATAAAACTACTATAATAATACATTAGTTAATATTAATACAAGAATGATAGGTAGTGGGATGAAATTTTAAAATGATGTTAATATATCATACAATAACAAAGAAAAATGAATTTAAGCTAATGAGAGAAAAATTAATCTATTAAGACATGAAGAAGAAAAAGGAAAAAACAAAATTTAAGTTAATGAAAGAAAAAATAATATGTTAAGCGAAGAAGAAGAAAAAGGAAAACCAAAAAGTTTAGTAAAAAGAAAATAAGAGATAAAAGAATAAAAAGGAAAAAAACAAAAAGATAAAATAATTAATAATTAAGATACTAAGGAAAAGGATAAAAAACAAAGAAAGAAAAATAAGAAACGAGGAAAGGGAGGATTCTCATTCTAAACCCTTCTAGTAACCAAACCAAGGTCAAAGTTGTTGTCACTTTCTTATTTCAAAGTATTTGGAAGGCATTTGCAAGGCGTGGGAGACCATCAATCCCTTCTTAATAACATTTGTCTTTCTCTTCAGGAACATGACATTACCATAGCCAACTGCTTAATATGTCAATCTGAGTGGGCCTAATGGTTAAGAATATGTGTTTCCTCCTTGTAGGTCATAGGTTCAAATCGAGAGGAGGTAGGGTATGTATACCTTATTAGATTTTAACAGTCAAATCTCATATATATATAACAACATATAAATTAAAATTTACACATTAAAAAATGTAATCTAGGTTACTTGATAATGGGTAATAATAATATAATCATATACATTAGAAAATAAAATTACTATAATAATACATTAGTTAATTTTAATACTATAAGAAAATAAGAGGTAAAGGAATAAAATGATAAAAAGGTGAAATAATTAATAATTAAGATAGTGAGGAAAAGGAAAAGGGTAAAGAACAAGAAAGAAAAAGTTGTTGTCACTTTCCTACTTTAAAATATTTGGAAGGCATGGGAGGCCATCAATCTCTTCTTAACATGGAAGGACCCCTCCCTCAGGTTTATTAGGATATATTTTAATGGTCATTTCTTATGGTGGTCTTAACTAGTTCTTTTTGTCCGAAAACTCTTGGCCAAATTTTCTTGGTTTTTAGCTTGAAATATTTTTAGGAGGGAAATTCAATCTACTAACAATTATAACTAGGAATTCCTAGCTCTACTAGAAATTGGACCTTGTATCTTGAGTTAAAACAACATTGATATAATTATTGTGAATCACATTCAAGATTTCATCACTGATCACTTGGAACTTAAGATTAACCTCCTAGCCCCTCATGCATAGTGGCATGACTTGAAATGGGGCGAGTTCTCTTCCTTCATGTGATATAACATATCTATGGGTTATAAGTAGTTATGTTCCAAGCCCTTCCTTGTAGGATAGCTCAATAAGATCTATCACTTGAATTCACAACAAAAATTCTGTTTATTTCGACTTTCGAGAATATGGAAACCTATATTATAGTAAAACAACATTCTTTTCCTAGAGCCTAATAGGGGGTCTCCCTATTGATAAGATATTTTCTTACCTAGAGGTTAATAATCCATGCTACCCATATTGTGATTGAGTTGAAACACTGAAGCATATTTTATAGAATTGTGTGTATGCTAAGCCAGTCTAGGTCCGGGCTAAGTCTATGTGTCAACAATTGCCATCAACCTCCCTCTCTTGGCATGTTTCCTTGTTAGGAAACCTCCTTCTGTGGGTCATCAAGTTTCACGACACTTCAATGATTTTAAAGGTTTAAGTGTTCTTATAGATTTGGAATCAATGCAATCAAATTTTGTTTAATGATCATCTATAATATCATTAGTTTTCTTGGTATGGTGTTGCATTAATTCGTATCAACTTACTACTATAGATACATGTATCGTCTTTGAAGTTGTTCTTAGAAATGTAGCACCTCCAAGAGTTGTTAAACTAGCTGCATGAGGCCCTATGCACCATGAACATGGTAGCTCCTAACCCACTTGGAAGTACCCTCAAAGTGTATTTATTCTACTAGTTCTACAATGACCTCTCTCTTGACCTATCTTAGTGGACTCTAGATCCTATGGTTTGGTTGGATCTACCCACAATTGACTTCAATACTCGATCCCCCGTAGATCTATACTAGCAGTTTCCCACCTCAATAATAATGGTTTCAAAGAGGCATGTTGTCACAAGAAAAATTCCCTACTCAACCGTAAGTGGTTCTCCTTAACATAAATTCCCAATTAAACTTCACATCGTTTGGAATAGGAGACCTATTTGAATTATGGCCCAAAAACCATTACTTTTGCATGAGGGGATGATGATGGAATGTATAATTCAATATGATATTATCATATGTGAAAAAATCAATCTAATCTAACCTATCCTAACTAGGAGCATATTTTAACCAACAAATACAAGATTAGTTATACATTCTTGTTGATATTTCTAAAACAAAAATATCTTTAAGCATGAACATAGGTGAAAAGTAGAAATTCTATTAGAACACTAACATTCACAATATTCTATCTACCAACCCAAAGTAACATATCAAATTAGCAAGATAGAATAAGAACCATAAACTGATTGCAGAGTAGGAAACAATAAATTAATACATCCTTACATTGGTATTAATGATTGCATAGTGTCTCCATAAGACTCCATATTATATGGGTGAGGGATTACCCAGGGGTCATTGCAACCGATGGGTGTTCCAACAACTGCGGAAATCATATTGATGGAGACAATTGGAGGTAAATCTGGTGGAGGGGGGCGGAAGTCCCCATTAATGAGGGGTAGAAGATGACCTCGATGCTTTCGCATCTCAAAGAAGACTCTCTTATGAAAGGGAAATTTTCATTAGGATTTATTTGCACATCTGGGGTACAAAAGTCAAGTTGGTCTACAACGATGATCTTCCCTTGATGGGGGGATTTAACAAGTCAAAAGACACTAGGTGCAATAGTCTTCATGGTGTAAAACCAGGTGTGACCTAAAAGAAAATTTTAGTTGAGTGTGGCATCAATTATCTTGACTTCTACTGAAACAGTTTGTCCCACGAGTTCAATGGTTATTGAAGGGAGAGTTCCACAAGGTTTGAAAAAGTGACCGTCAAAGTATTTTAGGATGGTTTCTGATGTGGTAAGTTGAGGACAACCAAGATTTTCCAACATGTCAAGGACATAATGCAAGTTGTGGTGCCTTCATCAAACATTGTTCAGAAGACATTTTTATTAAGATATCCGACAATGATTTTTAATGATAATTGGTGTGATAGGTGGGAATCATTGCAACTTGTCTCGAAGGAAATAACATTAGATTCTGCAAGGTCAATTCCACCAATGGATGATAATAAATATTTACGTTGTGCAGGGAAGGATTGTAGTACTTCAAATGCCAACATGGCGCAAGGGGCTTGGGCGAGATCTTCTACTATACTATAGTGTGGGGCTGCCTGGGAATTAGGATTATGTGTAGTATGGTGAAGTACTCCCTTTAGAGTGTGTAAGGAAGGTTTGATAGTTGGCTTCTCTAGTGTGAGAGGCACATTAGGTGTGGTGGATGTGGGGGGATCCTTGGGTAAAGAATCACCTTCTGTAGAATCATAATTCTTGGCTCTAGTAGATATAGTCATAGATTTAACCATCAAGATGTTTACAAACGAGGATTCAGGGTTGACCCTAGGTGGGGGTGGTTGTGTTTTCACAACCAGTTGTTGTTGTTGGGTGTGAAAGGATTTGTTAATACTGTAGGTGTAGAAGAGGATGGGCCTCATTTGAAATATTTATGGATTTCAATGATATGAGGAAAATCTTTGGTGAAATGATACTCTTTACAAATCATGCAGGGATATTTGGCCTTTCGTTTAGGTTTACCCTCAACATTATTTTATTGTGTCTTGTGCCCCAAATGCTCATAAGATTTTTTATTTTTCTTATTATTATTACCCTTCTTTTTTTCGACGGATTTCTACACGTTTTTGGGTGCAGTTTACTGCACCAAATTAACCTCAAAGGTTTGGGTAGGGGGCTTCGTTGTAGTTCTTGCATGGACAGATGAGCTAGGATTGATATCTTTATTTGATTGGTTGTGTTTCCTAGTCATCTAACCAGATGAATTAGTAGAAACAATATTGGTCATACCATCGGCATGGGGTCTGGGTGCAGGTTTGGTTGGATCATTTGACGGTCGAGGAGCATGGGGAATCAAGTTGTATAGCATGCCTGATTGAGAGTATACCAAGTCTAAATATTGGGTTCAACTGATGGCTTATTCCTTGGTGACGATGCATCCCATGATGACATCATGAGAGATAGGTGGCATAAGATACTTGGTGAACCAATCAACTAATAATTGATCCGGTATTGTGGATTTGATTAATTGATGTCGACGCCTCCACTCATGAATGTGGTCTGAAATGTGGGTGGAGGTTGATTGGCGTAACGAGGTTAAGAGCTCAGTACTAGTATCATAGAGGATAGGTAATTGGAAGTGTGTCAAGAATGCCATCATAATGGAATTAAAGTCGTCAAAGGAGTTCCACGACAATTCTATATACCATTTGGTTGTTGATCCTGTAAGGGTTCACTAGAAAATTCTTACTCGGGTGTAATCATCCATCAAGGAGTTCGAAGAACACCATAGGTGGAAAGTTATCATGTGATTGTTTGGATCTTCTCCAGGTTTTCTGTCGAACTTGGGAATATCAGATGGGATTTTGATGGGAATGGGGGCCAAAAAGAGGAATGTCATACAGGATCATTAGTCAATCGTGAAAGATCAGGAAAATATAAATTTACCAAGAACGGGAGTTGTTTGTTGACCTGTGGAGGTGGGTTATATGGTCCTCCTTCATATGGGTGATGTTCTGGAGGTCATCCTCCATAAGGTGGTCCTCCAGGGGGTCCTCCACCATAGGGTGGTCCTCCTCTATAAGGTGGTCCCCTAGAATATCCTCCTCTATAGGGTGTTCCTCTAGGGGGTCGTCCTCCATAAGGTGGTCCCCCAGAAGGTCCTCCTCCATAGGGTGGTCCTCTAGGGGGTCCTCCAGGAGGGCCTCTACCATAGGGTGGTCCTCCAAGGGTTCCTCCTCCATAAGGTGGTCCTCCAGGAGGTCCACCTCCATAGGGTGGTCCCCCAAGGGGCCCTCCCCCATGGGGTGGTCCGCCAGGAGTTCCTCCACCATAGGGTGGTCCTCTATGGGGTCCTCTTGGTTGAGTAACAATTGTAGGATTGGTGGGTGTTACACATGAAATTTTCACACCTATGTACCTCGCCCTAAGTGTCGTAAGTGTCTTATAAGTGTCTCATACACCTTGAAACCATGGAATAACCTATGTCACAATCCCTAGTCAATGTGAAGGAGGGATATATTACATGAAGGGAAAAATACCAAGTGCACATGAATTATTATTAATATTCATGAAAAATAAATTAATTAAGTGTGAGAATCCACCTCACATTTGGTTTCCTATTTTTTAGGGAAGGTGGAGGATCTCATGGATGGTTGAAATATTTCCTCCTTAAAATTCTTGAGAGATATTTCCTCCCCAAAATCCTTAAAGAGATATTTTCTCCCTAAGTATCTTAGAGATCCCTTTTTTGGTGGATCTGATAAGAGATCCTCTCCATGGTAGTTAAGCTTCCAAATCCTTTATAATGAGGGGTTTCCATGGAGGAGGGGAGGCATGTAAAAGTTTAGATATAGCCAACTTATGATCTCATGAGAAGTGGAGACTTTAGGATATAAAACCTATGGTTTTGGGAGCTTTGTGCAAGGGTTGGACGAGGAGGACTTGGAGAGGCTACTGCGACTTCATCTACGGTTTGTAAGTATCCATTTTTAGTTCTCACATTAATATATATGTGCTTGTCCTGTTTCCTTCAAGTTTGTGTACATTTGCACGGGCTTGTCTCTTTTGACGAATCTAGTTTTAAACTAATCATGGTAGAATATAAATTATGCTTTGTCTTTGTTGTTTATTGGATTGCAGGACTCGTTAAAGGACTTGGAGATCAAGTTCAACTTGGAATAAGCGAGGAAAAACTTCGTAAAAAGGTGCTAATACTTTCTTCCTCTTCTCTATTGACTAGTTTATCTATGTTTAAAGGAAATTAAGTGTTCAAAGTTAGCACTTTTCTGTCTTGGTCATAGGGGTCTAAGATCTAAGAGGACATTCACCTGTCTGCAGAGGAATTTTCCTACAACAGAAATTGGCGACTCCACTGGGGATCGACATCAATTATTCTTTCGTTGGTTTTTCCCTGCCATTTTCTCACATTTTACATCATTTTTATTGTTTGTTTATGATCCATTACCTTTCTCCCATCTTCACTAGCAATTTCACCAATTTCTGTGCATTCTGGGTGAGTTTTTTTTTTTTTTTTTTTGGCTCTTTTTTGAGTTTATGGGATTATCAACGCCCCCCTGTAGGCCATATAAGAGTGATGATATATAATCAGTGCTCCCCTACAATGATTTACAGAGCGATGCAACGCTTTGTTCCCTTGAGAGACAAAGCGTTGATCTCCTTGGAGGATTTTTGCCCTATTCTACTCAAATTTTCTCAGCCTGTTTTGTGGAAGTCTTTAGCTAGACTCTGTATGTTGGTTTGTGAAGTTATTTAGTCTGATATTTGTCACTTATCACTCCTTATTTTATTTATTGGAGCTTGAAAATTTTTCAGAAATGTGAAATTGCCCTTTCTAGTTGCTTGTTTTGTCGGGACAGTTTAAGTGATTCCTCTTTCTCCCTGAATTTTCTTAGATTCTTCTCTACATCTTCTTGTACTCCTTGAATGTTTGTTAGTTGTTGAATCCTTGATTGAGTTCTTGTTAGAACAAGTTTCTACTTGTTTTCTTTCTGTTCTCATTGCTTTGAGTGCATGCTTTGTTTGAAACCTTTGTCGCTTCGTGTCTTATGTATCTGAATATGACTCTTTCTTCTGATTGAAAGTTGTGAAGCATTGAAGGATTTGTATTTAATTTATTTATACATTAGAATCAAACAAAGAATATAGATGCATTATTGCTTTTGGGTAGTGAAACTAGCTTGCATTTGAAGTAGCAAAATTGCATGGTTTTTGGCATTTTTTTGTCTTGAATTCTTAAAAAATTTCCCCCTCATGGCTGGGGGGGGCAAGAATCGTGTATTAGTGTACAGTATCTTTGAATAATTTATTGAAGATCTTGATATTGATGAGTTTAATAAAATTTTGGGACATTGTGCATCTAGGAATGATAAAACGTTTTCTCCTTCTCGTAATATAGCTTTCATCAAAGTGAAATATTTGCATTCTTGTTTCTTTGCATTGTTTAGAGTCGGTCAAAACATCATTTAGTCCATGCCAATTTCCTCTTGAGTAAACAACAACCTTAAAAATCAAGCGCTAAACAAAAATTTATCAGACATTTTTACATTTTTTGGTAGCAAACCTACATTAGCTTAGGTTGTAGGGCTTTGGAATAGGTTGAAAGGATAACTTTCCAAAGTTTTCAAATAAACATAGCATCCTACGATAGGGAGAGTAAAATCCAATTTCCGTATAAGAATATCTGAGATCCCCCTCTCACACAAAGGTTATGCACAAGGTCGCGTTTGGGAGAGCAACGAAGATTATCCCTCCGAGGCTTAACCATTCGTAGTAGTCAGATCGTATATTGGGGGTTCTTCTTGAGGTTCAACTGTTTTCATTAGGTCTCGGTGCTTCGTGAATTTTGAATTCGTTCGGGGTCCTATGGAGTTCTACTGGCCCACTTGTCCTCAGTTCTCTCGAAGGATTTTGGACTTGTTATCCTGCCCATATGTTCGGACTCAACTTTCGAATGTACCGACCCAGAAGATGACTGTGAGTTGGTGACCTTAGCATCCATAATATTTAGGGTCCTTACACAAGGTGACGGTGAAGGGAAGTCTTCATTGTACTTGGAACAAACGTTGGTCAAACTCACTCGGGCTCCTTAGAGGGTAAATCCACGTTTATTGTGTGGAAAATTGCACCAAGGTGTAAGTCTGTTAAGCAAGTTGCCAACGTAACTGATCCACCCTCTCTATCCCAAACCCTTCCTATATTGATCTCATGATGTTGGATTTCACCACCAACTAGTGGTTTCATTGTGGGAAGGTTTGTTTGATTGTTTGCTTCTCAGATTTGTAGCATGTGTTGTTTATTTTCCTTAGTGGACCTTAGGTCGAATCGATGTTAATGGCATCAAATCCTGAGAGTACCAATGGAGGAACCCCTTTTCCCAGGAAACCTTTCACCTTTCCCTATTTTGGAAACGTAGGTCCTCCATGCATTGCCACACTGAGTCTTCCGGGACTCACGATCAGATTATCGGTTTGGTTTTCCCCCACTCTAGTGATATCGAATCTTCCCAGTGCTTCGAATGCACCTAGTTCTTCAAATGCAATTCCACCACCCACACATCAACCTCATGTCAAATTTTTACCTTCTTAACCCATTAAGTCTCCTTCCCTTTCTCCTTCTTCGCCTAGTGAAATCTCTAAAGAAAGTAGACAGGTTGATAAGAAGAAGAAGAAACATAAAGAAAAGAAGAAAAAGAACCTGAAAAGGATTAAGGCTCCAACCACAGTTGATGTTGGATCCAAGCAACCAACTACAGTTAATCATACTGGGAGTTTTGATGAGGTCGACAAGATTAACATGAAGAATATGAAACCCAAATTCCCTTGTAGTCTTTGTAAGGGTGACCACTTTCTAAGGGATTTCCCTGGTCTTCCCAAGGTCTTAGAAATGTGGTCCTCCATGTCATCGGCCCTTGTTGGACATGTTGGTGATGCCCCATCAACTAGTAACATTAAGGTTGGTAAGAAGAAGACAACTACCAAATTTCCTTGCATGTTATGCGAAGGTGATCATTACTCTCACCTTTGTCCTCATATGGACGAGGATTCTTCTCTTTTGGAAAATCTTCAACTTTCAACTAGTTATTGTAAGATTTCTCCCAACCCATCATTAGTTGATGGAATGGTCAATCTGGTTCCATCCCTTTCTCCTTCTTCATCTAGTGAAAGTTCTAAATCAAGTAGCCAGGTTGATAAGAAGAAGAAGAAACGGAAAAAAAAATAAGAATAAGAACCCGAAAAGGACCAAGGCTCCAACCACAGTTTATGTTGGATCCAAGCAACCAACTACAGTTAATCATACTGGAAGTTTTTATGAGGTCGAAAAGATTAACACAAAGAATCTGAAACCCAAATTCCTTTGTAGTCTTTGTAAGGGTGACCACTTTCTAAGGGATTTCCCTGGTCTTCCCAAGGTCTTAGAAATGTGGTCCTCCATGTCATCGGCCTCTGCTGGACATGATGGTGACGCCCCATCAACTAGTGACATTAAGGTTGGTAAGAAGAAGACAACTGCCAAATTTCCTTGCATGTTATGCGAAGGTGATCATTACTCTCACCTTTGTCCTCATATGGATGAAGCTTCTTCTCTTTTGGAAAATCTTCAACTTCCAACTAGTTATTGTAATATTTCTCCCAACCCATCGTTAGTTGATGGACTGTTCAATCCAGTTCCATCCCCACTCAGTCCATTTGATCAGGTGGTCAATATGGTTTCATCCTTGGTTGAACCACTAACCAAAGTATTTGATCTAGTTCCATCATCAATCATCCCCACTCTTCATCTAAAGAGTGAACACAAAGTGGTCTATCTGGTTCCTCTATCGATTGATACCACCCTTCATCTAAAGAGTGAACCCAAAGTGTTCGATCCGGTTCCATCATCAGTTGATCCCACTCCTCCTCTAAAGAGTGTCAAAGTGGTCACTCCGGTTACATCATCAGTCGATCCCACTCCTCTTATGAAGAGTGAAAAAGTGGTCTCTCCGGTTACATCATCGATCGATCCCACTCCTCCTCTGAAGAGTGCCAAAGTGGTCACTCCAGTTACATCAATAGTTGACCCCACTCCTCCTCTGAAGAGTGCCAATGTGGTCAATCTGGTTCTGCCATCGATCGATCCCATTCCTCCCTTGAGGAGTGCCAAAGTGGTTTCTCTAGTTACACGACCAGTCAATCCCACTCCTAAATCAAAGAGTGAGGATGACGCTCAGGTCTACCTCGTTGATACTGATTCACCTGGATAAGGGGGAACTCCACCCATCCCGATGGCACCCCCTTCAAGCAATCAAATGATTTATATTGATTGGAATCATTTGACAGAACCTCGTCTTCCTTCTTACGTGCCTTTTCAAATCACCATGAAGGTTTGTGATTGGAGTATTCCAAACATTGTAATAGACGAAGGTTCTTATGTTAGCATCTTATTTGTGAATTTTTGGCAAGCTTTTGGTTCCCCATGGCTTGAGCCTGTGACTCAAAATATGTTTACCTTTAACATAAGAGCTAGTCGATCTTTAGGGATCCTTCCTCACTTTCCGGTTACTTTGGGAGGAAAAATGGTCTACATTGATGTGATGGTAGTTCATGACTCCTTGAACTTTAACCTGCTCCTTGGGTGAGACTATGTCTATGCTATGAGAGATTTTTTGTCCACTCTTTTTCGAGTTATGTGTTTCACTCACAACGGAAACATAGTAACGATCAACCAAATTTTAGTCATTTCCCTCATCTGATGGTCAACCATCCGCCTTCCCTGAACAATCCTTACATGCCAGTGATGTACGCCCCACCATAGGTCAATTATGTATTGACTTGCCCCATGCATTCAACCCTGCAAGAGAGGGAATCTCTCCCTTCTCTTGACTTATATCCAGTAGTTGACATGGTCATCTCTTCGATAGATCTATTGGAGTCGGATATCTCTACCCTTATCGAGCTCGTTAACATGTATTCTTTCCAGAGTTATTTTCTTCCATCCAGTGAAGATCTCTTGGAAGCCATGATCGACGTTTGTCCCTTGAAATGTATTCCTTCCAGAGCATTGTCCTCTTGGGATCCATGATCAAGTGAGGTCATGAGCATAGTTTTCCTCTCTATAACAAGCTCGTTAAAAAATGAAACAGAGGTCTTAAGCATATTTTTCCTTTCTGTAGAAATATCATTAAAAAATGAAACATAAATCTTAGGATTGAATCTAGAACCACGAGCATAGTTTTACCTCTCTGTGGCAAGCTCGTTAAAAAATGAAACAGAGGTTACGAGCATAGTTTTGCTTCTCTGTGGACAAGTGAATTCCCTTGTGGATCAGAAATTGGTGACTCCACTGGGGATCAACATAGATTTGTATTTCCTTGGTTTGTCCCTTCCATTTTCCCACCTTTTAGATTAGTTTAACTGTTTGTTTATGATCCATTACCTTTCTCCCATCTTCACTAGCAATTTCACCAATTTCTGTGCATTCTGGGTGAGTTTTTTATTTTATTTTTTGGCTCTTTTTTGAGTTTCTAGGACGATCAACGCCCCCTTGTAGGCCATATTAGAGCATTGATATATAATCAAAACTCCCCTACAATTATTCACAGAGCGTTGCAACGCTCTGTGCCCTTAAGAGACAGAACGTTGATCTCATTCTTGGAGGATTTTTTCCCTCTTCTACTCAGATTTTCTCATCCTGTTTCGTGGAAGTCTTTACCCAGATTATGCATGTTGGTTTGTGAAGTTATTTAGGTTGATATTTGGTACTTATCTCTCCTTATTTTCTTGATTGGAGCTTGAAACTTTTTCATAAATGTGAAATTTCCCTTTCTATCTGCTTGTTTTGTCGAGACAGTTTGAGTGATTCCTCTTTCTCCCTATCTTTTCTTGGATTCTTCTCTGCATATTCTTGTAATCCTTGAATGTTTTTCATTTGCTGAATCCTTGATTGATTTCTTGTTAGAACAAGTTTCTACTTGTTTTCTTTCAGTTCTCATTTCTTTGAATGCATGCTTTGTTTGAAACCTTTGTCGCTTCGTGTCTTTTGCATCTGCATATGACTCTTTCTTTTGATTGAAATTTGTGGAGAATTGAAGGATTTGTATTTAATTTCTTTATACATTAGACTCAAACAAAGAAGATAGATGCATTCTTTCTTTTGGGTAGTGAAACTAGCTTTGGTTTTTGGCATTTTTTTGTCTTGAATTCTTAAAAAAAATTCCCATCATGGCTTGGGGGGGGGGTGGCTAGAATCGTGTATTGGTGTACATGTATTCCTTCTAGAGTGATTTTATTCCATCCAATGAAGATCTCTTGGAAACCATGATTGATGTTTGTCCCTTGACATGTATTCCTTCCAAAGCATTGTCCTCTTGGGAGCCATGATCAAGTGAGGTCAGGAACATAGTTTTCCTATGCGTAGAAAGATCGTTAAAAAATGAAACGGAGGTCTTGAGAATAGTTTTCCTCTCTGTACAAATCTCGTTAAAAAATGAAACAAAAATATGGGAATTGAATCCAGAACCACGAGCATAGTTTTACTTCTCTATGGCAAGATCGTTAAAAAATGAAACAGAGGTTACAAGCATAGTTTTACTTCTCTGTGGAAAGCTCGTTAAAAAATGAAACAGAGGTTACGAGCATAATTTTCCTCTATGTAGCAAGTTCGTTAAAAAATGAAACAAAAATCTTGAGATTGAACCGAGAGCCTTGAGCATAGTTTTTCTTCTTTGTGGCAAGCTCATTAAAAAATGAAACAAAGGTCCTGAGCATAGTTCTTTTCATGTGCCAAGATCGTTAAAAAATGAAACAATCACCTCTCCCTTCAAGTCGAGTCTTTCACTAGATCTCATAGATATTGAGTTGAGTCTTTAGCTATATCTCATATATAACGAGTTGAGTCTTTCGTTAGGTATCATATTTGAACCTTCCTTTCATCCACCCTTATCCTTTTTCTCCATGTAGTAGAGAAATTGGTGACAACCTCAAAGTTGGGGAATGAATTGAAGCTTGGGGGGGCATGTCTCAAGCCTTTGATTATCATTCAAGTTAAGACGCTAGATTTTCAAGTTGGGGGAAGAGTACCAACCATCCATGGGTATCCATACCTTTGGAATTTACGTTGGGAATTTACAAGCATAGTTTAATTTTGTTTCAAGCTTGTGTCAAAATGAAACCAATAACGAGCTTAGTCTTTGTTCTTTCTCGTGCTCGTAAATACATAAGAATAAGTTACCGAGCTTAGTCTTTGTTATTTCTCACGCTAAAAAAAACATGAGAATGTAACCGAGTAGACTTTTATCACTTTTTTGGACTCGTAAAGGTTATACGAAAAAGGGAACCCCCCGGAGTCTCCTTTAAGCTCTTTTTAGACTCTCTAAACATGAAAATATTTTCGAGTGATCTTTCTTACTTTCACACTCGTTAAAAGTTTTGAAAGGGCATCTTTCGAGTGGTAGTTTATCTCTTTTTTGGCCTCAAGAGACTAAAATTATGAAAAAGGACAACCCTGGAGTCGCCTTAAGTTATTTTTAGACTCTATAAACATGAAAAAACACCGAGTTTTCCTTCTCTGGACTCACTAAACTACACATTGAAGGGCCCATATGGGAACGAACCCTTACTTCTTCCATTTCGTTAAACAAAGGAAAGGGACTTACCGAAGGTGAGTTATATCGAGCATGTGTTACCCTTCTCGAGCTCATTAAATTAAAAAGAGGTACTCATCTATCTAGGTGGGGGGGGAATTGAAGGAAGTGGGTCAATTATTTTGAGAATTCTTTATGGCAACTTTTGTCACCCTTGAACATCACACCTATTTGCATCTCATATTACAGTTGGGTAATCTTCTTGTCTATGATTCATACCAATTCCATGTGTCATCATACTTTTTCGTCCAGTCGAAGAGTGCTCTTATTATTGTCACATTACATTTTGGAACTCATCGAGTCAATGTTTCCAGGTCAGTTGTCATGCCTCATCATGTTAAATGGAAGTTTCACTTCAAACCATCCTTCTGTAGTATTGTCAGTTTCCATTTCCTGTGTCAAACCATACTCATTCGATTTACCATCTTACATCACTTTCCTATGTCAGTTTTGTGTCGATGATGGGGGATACATCAAGGCCCTCCTTCGACGAGTATTTTCCTATCGAATTCAACACATCATCTAGGAATTAGACTTAGAAACCAGTTAGTACCTTGGGACATGCATGCCTCAATGGCTGGCCTCCTCGCTTCTGACAGTATGTTTACATAATTGACCTATGATCGGATGATTCCATGAATGTTTGACCTCGGCTCATTTATTCACATTCGCTGGAATGTACTAGGGTACCTTGGGAGTCATTGACATCATTGGTGATTTCCATCACTTGTTAATGGTTTAACTCAATGACCAGTAATCAAGTGGTTTCTACCATGTTCGACATAAAAACATATATTGACATGGATATATTTGTACCACATTGGGATTGGGATGAAGATCTTGGGTGGAGCATTCATTTTGTTACTTGTTTTTCCTAGACTACGAAGGAGATCATTTGAGCATACTGATATACATATTGTCACATAGGTCCACATTGTATTGTTTTGTGGCTATGTTTTATCATTTCGTAGATCCACTGTGGATTTCTCGTGGCTACAATCACTTCATGTCATGGAGGTATGGATCCACATTGTATCTTTGGTGGCCATATCCTTTGTCAATATTTTTCATGGATCCACAGTGTTTTGGTTAGCTGCCATGCTTTGATTCATCTTGTATTCCGAGCATAGGTATGCCTTCCTCAGAAATGGAACATTTTTTAATACGTTTTGATGTTTGTTTGCAGCTTCTTCTAGGTTCTCTAACTCCACACCCTTGCATTAAAGATTTGTAAAGTGTTTCAGCCATCATTCTCTCTTATGACCTCACACTTTAGGGGGCATTCTGTTACACATGAAATTTGCACACCTAGGTACCTCTCCCTAAGTGTCGTAAGTGTCATATAAGTGTCTCATACACCTTGACACCATGGAATAACGTATGTCACAATCCCTAGTCAATGTGAAGGAGGGATATATTACATGAAGGCCAAAATACCAAGTGCACATGAATTATTATTAATATTCATGAAAAATAAATTAATTAAATGTGAGAATCCACCTCACATTTGGTTTCCTATTTTTTAGGGAAGGTGGAGGATCTCATGGATGGTTTAAATATTTCCTCCTTAAACTTCTTGAGAGATATTTCCTCCCCAAAATCCTTAAAGAGATATTTTCTCCCTAAATATCTTAGAGATCCCTTTTTTAGTGGATCTGATGAGAGATCCTCTCCATGGTGGTTAAGCCTCCAAATCCTATATAATGAGGGATTTCCATGGAGGAGGGGAGGCATGGAAAAGTTTAGAGATACCCAACTTATGATCTCATAAGAAGTGGAGACTTTAGGATATCAAACCTATGGTTTTGGGAGATTTGTGTAAGGGTTGGATGAGGAGGACTTGGAGAGGCTGTTGCGACTTCATCTATGGTTTGTAAGTATCCCTTTTGAGTTCTCACATTAACATATATGTTCTTAGCCTCTTTCCTTCAAGTTTTGTGTAAATTTTCATGGGCTTGTTTCTTTTGATGAATCTAGTTTTAAACTAATCATGGTAGAATAGAAAGTATGCTTTGTCTTTGTCGTTTATTGGATTGCAGGACTCGTTAAAGGACTTGGAGATCAAGCTCAACTTGGACTGAGCGAGGAAAAACTTCGTAAAAAGGTACTCATACTTTCTTAATCTTCTCTATTGACTAGTTTATCTATGTTTAAAGGAAAGTCAGTGTTCAAAGTTAACACTTTTCTGTCTTGGTCATAGGGGTCTAAGATCCAAGAGGACATTCACATGTCCGCAGGGGAATTTTCCTACAATAGCGGGTTATGGAGGTTGGTTCCATACGGTATTGGCTATTCCTAGGTAAGGGTGTCCATATAGTAGGCTTGTGGTAGAGGGAACATTCTGGCCCCTTGATGGGTGTTGTCTGGTAGCTGGGGGTTGCCCCCCGATTGATTGGTGCCCCCAAAGAGAATATGGCCTGAAGGATGGGGGTTCCCCCCCAGTGGGTGGTTTCCCCTGGTTGAATAAAGGTTGGCTCCCGATAGTAGGAAATTCCCCTGTTAAAAAGGATCCATAGGTCGAGGGTTTCCCCCCAAAAAGATGTTGGCTAGATATTTTCCGTGGGTACAGGGGTTGTCCTCCAGTGAAAGTATGGCTCATGGATGTTTGTTGGAAAAAACCCGTTAGTATAATTCCTTGGGGAGGTGATATTCCCATCCAAGGTTTTTTTCCAAATAGGTTTGGATCACCTCGTAGGAACAATGGAGTAAAGAAAGGTTTCCCCCAGTGGGGGGTGTAGAAGGTTGTGTTCTTGAAGGTGGCGCTACAATGGTGGGGACAACATATGATATGGATGTCAATGTTGATGTTTGGGTTGTGGAAACGTTCGGCTAAGCCGGTTGTGGTGTAGAGTAAATGGGGGAGGTGTTGGTCCTAAAGTCTACACCTAACTGCTAAAGCGCAGAGCTAAACCACCTCAAGTTTAGAATTTTTTTTTTTGGTCATCTAGAGGGTTGGTTTTACCAAGACAAGAGCATGGTGGGTTGGAAAAATGATATAGATGAGGGTTTTCCTTGGCTGGTGGAACACGAATGAGAGACAAGTGAAATAATAGAGGTAAAAACAAAGGGAACCAATAAACCACTCAATGAATAATCTACTACAAGAATTTTAATACTTAAAATATCATTTCAAGACATTAAATGTGTATAAAAAACACATTTACTCCCATAGGTTGCAATAAAAACACATCTTTACCACAACATTTTTTGTTTCATAGATAGCATATTAGTAAAGACAAGTTGTACAATAGCTGAAGGAAATGAAATGTACTTCTCACAAATAAAAAAATGCATTCAAGATAAGATAAAAACATGTAGATTTGGACAAAAACATTGTCATCAAGACTATATTCACCAAGTATAGAGATTTAATCCATGCATAGAACCGGTTCGACTAGATGATGTATTGATCTTCTTTTCCCAAAAATCGAATCCTCAAAACATACAAAAACTACATATTTATCAGAGTTGTAGAGGCTCTCGTGCATCTAGATCTGAGGCTTAACTCTACACTATCAGTTGTAAAACAACTTATTAACTTAGCTAAAACACTATTGGAGTACATTAAGGTATACTCTGAGCTTGAATTAATAAAAAAGGAGTGGTTCTTATCACACATAAAATACCACTTATTATGCCTTAATATAAAAGAGTCTTGCAATTAAACAACTAATAAGTTAATAAGTTGTAAAACAACTTATTAACTTAGCTAAAACACTATTGGAGTACATTAAGGTATACTCTGAGCTTGAATTAATAAAAAAGGAGTGGTTCTTATCACACATAAAATACCACTTATTATGCCTTAATATAAAAGAGTCTTGCAATTAAACAACTAATAACTGCTACTAGAAATGAAACTAGACTGATGCATATGTCGGAGTGAACTGAGATTTGATAGAAAATAACTAGGAGTGACAGAACTGAGTTCTATATCGGGCACTGGAATCCATTCGCGTCATTGGAGGCCACTAAGAGATAAATGTATGTGTTGGCGATGTTCTACTCAACATATCTCCTGGGGAGAGGAATCAAGTCTTCTAGCGATTTTCTGGAGTCTCTGATATTCCTTCTGCAGTCTGGGTGTGTATTTTCTCCAATTGTTGGTTGTGGTGTTGTAGGGTCCTGATCTCAAGCTTCAGTTCTGTACATGTTGACTATCACTGAGCTACTTTCCGACGAGAAATATGATTCCTTTGACTGGCTCGATGTTCCTAGTTTGGTATCATTTAAAAACTTCAAAATATGTAATAAAGGAGGATAAGCCACTTCGTAAATTTGACGTTCGGGAGCTTGGGAGTGTAGAGTACACATATCTCATGGAGGACCGAACTCTCGAAGTCATTAACCAACACTTTCTTCTAATTAAGCTAGAATTATCTTTATCCTTAAAAAATTTGGGACTTTAGGACTCCGATTCTTTGGGGTTGGGGAGCTTCTGAATGCAAAGTTTGAGAATCTCCCAGAGTGACAATGTTGCGGCGTGATGTGGCTGCATGATTTCATATCGCTGACATGTCATAGAAAGAAGAGTGACACATGTCACCCAAAATAGTACAGATGATGTACCCAATTGTACTTGAAATGAGTGCCATGTGTCAGCAACAAATGAATGCCACACATCTTAATAGATGAACACTATGTGTCTCTAGCTCTTCGAGGTTTAGGGTTTTTTTAATGAAAAGTTTACATATCTCTCGGAGGACCAAACTCTTGGAGTGATGTGGCAGTTCGAGGCTCCAGAATTTCAGGGCTCAGTAATTTCAGGGCTCAAGTGATCTGTGCTTGTTCTGGATTGAAACCTCCTGGAATGACAATCTCCTGGAGTGTCGTGGCAACATTTCAGGAACTTCGGTGTTCGAAGGCTTCGACACTTTGGCATTCAGGCACTTTTCAAGATTGAAACAATGACAAGTTCAGATTCCTGAACACTGAAGTTGTGGAGTGACATTCCTATTGCTTTGTTGTTAAACCTCGTGCGATTTTGAAACTCTGGATGCATAAGAGCCGTTGATATGAATTGATTGTTGGATCTTCGTTGTCGAAAATTTAACCTGTATGTTTGCTTACAATCTAAGCCCGAAATCTACTGCTCTGAATTGCTGTGTTTTTTCTATGGATGTTTCTTGTGCATACAAAGGACTTGGTCGACCTTCTACATGCTCAATCAGTGGAAAACACGATGACAAGTATTTTGAGCCCAAACCATGACATGCAATTATCCTTCAATAAAAAATAAATAATTGGCGCAAAGAATCAATCAAGAAAGATAACGATAAAAAACTGAGTCATTTATTAAAGGGAAACCGAATTAACCAAGAAGAAGAGGATTGATTTTGATAAAGGTATAGGGGATTGAGAGAGGAGGGGTAGGGGTGCAGACTCAGGTCTCAACAGGAGGAATGGGGGAAAGAAGTTTGAAACATATGGGACATACCAAATATGGGGGGATGAGGGGTGCATAAAGAATCATGTGACTGATCTCATTAAAAGAGTTTAAAAGAAGATTTTATGGTTGTATCTAATTGAGTGAGGATGTCGTGGGGTTTTTCAGGGGTTTGCATAGGTTCAGATGTACCAGAAGATCGTGGTGGTGTAATGTAACCTTCAGATAAATGGATATGTTGGGGTTCCATGCTCACGACGTCTTCACAAGGTACAAGTGGTAGATGCGGGTAATCAGTATCAAGTTCAGGTTCGCCCACAAAGTTTAACTAAAGAAGGAGGGGACTGAAAGGGTTAGTCAAGGGTTAATTTGTAGGGAGTACAAATCCCTCTCGAAAGTTATATCCTTCTGGGTGTTCAATAAAAGGGGTAACAACACTTCCGACTTCGGAGTGGTTTTCCTTGTGGAATTCCTCTCGAAGGTGGTCTTTGGGTGAGTTGGGAGGAAAAATTTTGTAATGTAGTGGAGGAAAACGTCGCATCCTCCGATACCTATGCAATTTTTGACCAGCCAGGATTGAGATATGACAATGATATTCCTACAACCAACTAAATAAAATAGATAGCATGAGCTAAAAAAGTATAGGAATCAAACAAACAAATCAAAGCTTCTCGCCATGAGTGCACTATTTGGTGATGAAATCCAACATCGTGGGAACAAGTGAGAAGGGGAGAGGATGAGTGGGTGGATTAGTTATGTTAGCAGCCTACTTAATAGACTTACACCTTGGTGCAAGATCCTCGACAGTCTATCCGTGGGTTTCCCTCCAAGGAGCCTGAGTTAGTTTGACCAACGTCTGATCTAGGTACAATGAAGACTCCCCTTTGTCATCACCTTGTGTAAGATCCCTAAATATTATGGAAACTAAGGTCCCCAACTCACAGTCAGCCTCTGGGTAGGTATAGTCGACAATCGGGCCTGATAGTATGGGCATGATATCAAGTCCTAAATTCCTCAAGAGGACCGAAAAATGATCTAGAGGACCTCGAATGGATTTGGGATTCATGAAGTTCCAAGACCAAATGGAAACAACCGATTCTCAAGAAGAATCCCCAATATACTATCGTTCCACTACGTTTAGTTGATCCTTGGAGGGGTAATCTTTGTTTCCCAACCACACGTGACCTCGTTTGTAGCTCATGTGTGAGAGGGGGTTCCTGACAATGCCTATACGAAAGTTGGGTTTAATCACTCTCTAGTATTCTATGGTTTGTGCTCATGGTCTTGGACATTTTACTCACTTATCTTATTCTAAAGACCATATATCTAGAATATTGTTGGTGTTCTTAGAAAATAAAAAGTTTAGCTAATTTTATTAATGCACATTCATTTTTAAAGTTGTTCTTTAGTCAAAAGATTATGTGGAAGTGAAACTTATGATGTGAAAGGACTCGAATCCAAAATGATGCAAAGGGATGCACAATTTTCCTTTCGATGAATCCTGTTTACGATAAGGAGAAGAGTATATTTTTTTTCTTTTTATGGAAGAAAACACCCTAATGCATACTGTTTCATATGTATTCTTGAAAAAAGGGAAAAAAAATCAATCAAATTCACAGAGTGATTTAGGAAATTCCCAACCAAGCGCAAATTGTTTCAATGATATTTTAAATTACTCTAAAGGAAATGTTTTTTGTTTCTTTTATTTTTTATTTTTTCAAACTACATGAAAATTGAAGCAGAAAATGATTCTTCATCTTTTTTCTTTCAATTGACAATGTTCTAAAATGAATGAAAAAGATGGAAGAAAAAACCAAGTATGCAAACTTTAAGCACACAAAAATATTTTAAGTCTAAACAATAGTTTGAAAAGTTCTCAAATGATTTGGGAAACGACAAACATTTAGACTAATGAAAAAAGGGATTTCTATAATGAAATGATAGACTTTGCAAGAAAAATATTACGAGGAAGATATGAATAACCTTCTACTAGACTGAAAGGATTAAACTAGATGATCCTATTTGTACCTATCAATCGCATGAGATGGCCACAAAAAGAAGATAAATTTCATAAATTTTAAAAAATTGAAGCAAAATCAAGGAGACATGCCTAATACAGGCCTAGATTATTGAAGGAGACTATTCTGAGAGGATTTGGATGAGTTTTATGAAGGAAAACTCTTCAAAAAAGAAATTTTAAGGGGTCGGTCACTCCTTATAGAGGGAGACAGTGCAACCGGGTCGTGACCCAACAAGAGGAATAGTGCGACCGAAGAGTATGGTCACTCCTGGTAGACTTGGGAGCAGGGATGGTTGCTTCTACAAAGGAGGAAAACCACGACGAGGAAGGTTCCGGTCGCTCTGTGTGCACAGGGAAGTCGAGACCAATGAAAAGAACAAAGAAAAAGTTATATCTAGGATGAGATCTATCATATCCAATATAATGGTTTCTTTGACTAAAATCGAGAAAGGGCGCAACAAAGTCTGGCAATTAGATCAAGACATTTTAATGGGTAAATATCTCAAAAAGAAAGCATGTAAATAAGGAAGAAAATCACATGAGAGGAAATCTCCCTAGTATGGTCGCCAATATGTGGTATGGATTTTACACCCTGCGGGAGTTGAGCTCCCTTAGGTTCTTGCTATACCTAAGACAAGAACAAGGATATGAACAAAGGATGCTTCTAAGCTTGATAATATGTCATAACATAAATATATCAATTCTCTACCAATAAACACATAAACTTACATGAACAATCCTTTAGAGGGAAACATCCATCATATCTTCTATTAATCAAGTAATAAATATTACAACTTATAGGTTTTAATTGAAGAGATGACTTTCTTCCAAGAACCTTGCCGAAGCTTTTCCACCAAAATGCAAGAGTAACTTTGCTAGTTGTTTTCTCCCTTTCCCCATGGAATGGATTGATTCTTATAAGGATTTAGAGACAAGGCCATATGGTTAATAGAATAATATCCTCAGGCTCATAATGGAAGCCTTCTCAAGACTAAACCCCGAGAAATCAGAGTCAGGTCTCATCCATCACAACCAAGTCCAAAAAAGAGAGCTTCTAGGCTCGGTTGCAACCAAAGCACACAGACATAGCAACCTGGTCATGACTTGGTAGTCCAGAAAGGGAGACCAGCCCTTTCGGTCACAGGCTTGAGGAAGGACAAGTGTGACCGAAGGGAAATTAGGCTAGAAACTCAATGGGAAAATGATGAAAATGGATGAATTGGGTAGGTGACCTCTAAGAGATGACATCCCAAGGATTAGGGGCTTAATAATGCTATAACAACTACCCTTGCTAGGTCGTCCTGCTTTGGGTTTTCAAAAATCATGAGGATTCTTTGGGAAAAAACCTCTCTCTCGTCACTTCCTTCCCTGGAAGCTTACCGTGACCAGACTATGCATAGTACCAACACTTCTCTATGCCAAGGATACTCAAGAGTCAATGGGTGTTAATTTACTCAAAGGCGAAAGTCCTATGGTAATGATAGTTCTCATTTTTTTTATATACAAGGAATTCACACTTAAGTTTATTTATTAATGAACTACTGACATTATTCCTGTTATCATTGGTTTTTAGGATATCACAGGGTTGATCCATGGAAGAAGTTTGCCTCCCTGGAAACGTCTAGACCCATTACAAATACATGTTTCTCCCCTCAATACCATGACTATTTTTACTCTCTTAAGGGGATTTGTTAGACAATAAAACCTCATCTTTCTCTATTCTTTTACTCGGCATTACTCTTCCAAACAATACTAGTAAATTTATTGTGTTCACCCATATTTTTTCTTTAGATGGATTATCTCTATATGAAGCAATTATTTTTCTATATCTAAATGAAATTTATGTCTCCTGTTATAGATTTAAAGACCTCGTATCCAAGCTTATGGGTGTTTTCATGCTATCATCGATCTCTGCATTCGAGTGTGGGAAATTTCCTTTAAGTTTTGCAGGTAAAACCCGTTGCTTACCACAAACTCTATCCCAATCAATCATTTCTCTTTCATTAACAGTTTATATTTCTTCTTCTAAAATATATTTGTGTCTTTTTCCATAGAGGTGGAGATATTTTACAACGTCCAAGAAAGAACCCACTGTCAGGAGTGGGAACATTTAACCCAAGAGCTGACGCGTCCACACTCAAGTTTTTCGAACTGGAAAACAAAAGGTAAACTATGCTTCAATACCGACTCAAGCATGCCAGTGGTTTCTTGATGTAATTAATATTATTTCACATCATGGTGACTACCACAATGGTTGGAGTAAGTTCAATATAGATTGTAAGGGTTTTGCTCATACCTGTGTGGACTAATTTAAGGGTATTTTCACCTAATCATTGTGCAGACTTATTTTGTAATATTTTGTTCCCAGCTTGTTATCATAGGTTAACAATTGACCTTATGCTTGCATTTCTTGGTTGTTGAGGACAAGTTGCAGGTGTATTGCTTTGAGTTAAGTTCTCAACGGTGGACTTCATAGAACATCTAGATGAGGTAGGCCTTTTATCGTGTCTTGCTAGAATATTTATTTATATAGAATACATGAGATTAGAGTTGATTTATGCAGTCATTTCCATCTGGTGTGGTTTACCCCTAGCCATAGAGAGATTTTCCTCACAACAAAATGGTCGCCAATGGTCCCCAGTATGGTTGCCAATTATGTTATGAGGAAAATCTCTCTATGGATAGGGGTAAACCACAACAGATGGAAATGACTGCAGAAATCAAATCTAATATCAGGTATGATATATAAATAAATATGATAGCAAGACAAGATAAAATGCCTACCTCATGCAGACGTTCGATGAAGTCCACAGTTGAGCACTTAACTCAAAGAAATACACCTACAACTTCTCCCAAACAACCAAGAAACGCAAGCATGTGGTGATAATATATAATGTTAGCACATTCAATAGCATAATCCATCAACATTCATAAAAAAATACGCCCATGGAATAACAAATATTTGCAAGATATTAATTGGACGAGAAAAGAGTATTTCTATTAAAATGTAATCAGCAGAAGTGAATGAATTACAAACTTCCATGTCGGTACGGTTCGAAACAAAGAAACTAAGTTCCTTCCAGCTGGGCCTCCACCACTTCAATCCTCCACTAAAGGAAAGCTCATATAAGAGAGACAATGAGGTTCTCAATCAAGTATGAAAGAGCTTGGGGATGAACAATGTGTTCAGACTTAAAGGACAAAGGGATTCAGACTCAATGTGAAGTGAATAATTTCTCCAGAGCAACTTTGATCTCAAAGTTGAATTCTTCTCCCCTTTTCCATAGCTTGGATTTGACCCATTTATAGCCTTCAAGTGGAACTCAAGGGTTGATTCAGAACGTTTCTAGTATATGGAAGGCCAAGGGTCATGGATCTCATGATATGACATGGAAACATGACACCATTTTTTAAATTTTGGCACAAATCCCAATGTACGCGGGCTATAGTGGTGCAACCTACATATACACATGTTGTACAATAGGTAGGGCACATATATGTGGAAAAATAATGTTTTTAGCTCTGGGATTTGCAAAAAGGGACTTCAAGTCTACATAGGGAAATGGAATAAGGCCTTTTGAGAAAGTTTGCATAAGGTGAGGAAAATTTTTCTATAACAAATGCCCCCTAATATGTGAGGTTAGAGGAGTATCTGCGATGGTGGAAATACAATATAAGACCCAGAAGTGGAGTAATGGGGACCCAGCTGGAAGAACTAGTTTCTCATTACAATCTGTACTGACTTTGTATACATGTCTGCCAATTTGAATTACACTGTAGATCCATGTGAAAATATACCAAATAGTTGTCCATGGCCATGAATAGGAAATACAAAGGTGGCTACATGCCAAAGGATGTCATAGTCACGAACAAGTCTTAGTAAAACCAGTCTCAAAATCAGTCAGAATATATATGTATATAATGAAGTACAATCTTATCTCCCATGATCACTGAAGTCACATAGGTACTGGTCCAATGAAAAGTAGCAACAACTCAGGAAAGGTGTGACTATTAAACTGATGTCTTCATGTCTTCTACACAATTTGCCAAAGGTGCAAGTATACATCGTGTGAATAAAGGAGTTGAGGTCAGACACAATGAGACTTCGTTTGACTAACGATCATTGAGGTATATCGTTAACAAATACGAGACAACCTATTGATAATTAAAGTAGGCATCAAGGCATCGAATACATTCTTACAAGTTTGAATAAAGAAGTTGGGGTCGAACACTTGAAGAATCCATCAATCAAGAGACATTGATGTATTCCCAACTATCGATGGAGAGAGAACCTTCCACTAATGACTGCAAGCCTCTAAGTACTCATAGGACTCTAGGTCTCATATCTAGAATAGATGAGTTAAAGTTGATGGAAGGAGACCCATTGAAAGGAGAGAATTAAGGAATCTCTCATCATTTAGCATGAGGTACAAAGCATGAGCTTGATGATTTGGAGGAAATCGGACAAAGAACATGTTCTCAAACCAATGACCCTATGTGTCTTTCATGTGTGCCAGATGCAAGAGGTACACAAAAAAGACCCTTTGAATAGCAACCCATAAGGAAAATCACTGACAAAGGAGAGGAAACCACCAATAGGGATAATGGCATCCAAGACACTACACAAATATAAATGTGTGAATAGATGTCTTGTCGTCGAGCATAAAGGAAAACACCCAATCAACAACCAATGATGAAATGTCGTCTGTTGGGTTCAAGGTTACCTACCAATGATGAAAGTAGGACCAGGGTGCATGATAGGACTACAAATTCATGTCATTCTGAGACACACTGAGGGTATGGCCTGCATATAAAGTAGAGAGTTCTGAGGAATGGCCGACACAGGTTGATATGCATCCTTTGAACAAGATCATGAAACATATGGAAGACTCTGGCAACATAGAATCAATGATGAAACTTTGAGATGCATGAGATATAAATCAAAATCTCCATAGGGACTGGAAAAGTAATCAGTTGGGGGAGTAAACTCTCTATAACAAGCTCATCTTCCTAAGGTCATGCTAAACCCAAAAATTTGATGAGAAGTGGACTCAAAAAAATTTGGGCTCTGTTCAAAGGCGACACGACTGCTGTCAATATAAGATAATATTCCCTTCCTTCCCGTCCTTTTTGTTTTTTCATAGTCAAATGAATGTTATGATACAGAGGAAGAAATGAGTGTCACAAGTAAGAAAAACTAGTTCCAGTAGTGGAACATACCTATGGTCAATGCAAGGAGGTGCATGCAGGAGATGGACACTTGGGGGAATGTTTCCTCCTGGGTATAGGGTGTCAAGATGCAAAGGATATAAACAAGTCTCTGCTTGGTTGAGGATGCAAATTGTTGAGGTGAACGACTTCTAATGTAAAAGCAATAACTAACAATAGGCTCAATACTGCAAGCAAGGGCATGAGATGCAAGTACAACTTAATGCAAAAAACTGTTCTTTTTTGTAATCTTAGTCTACTTGGTTTGAAAAAGGGATAAACTTGCACCAAATAGACGTCCTTTCAAATCCAATATATGAGTGTGAAAGAGACAAGTTCACACCACAATCTTTTCACTTTTTGAAAACAAGTCATAAAAGAGCTTAAATCAAACTCGCTTGGGAGTCCTTTAGGAATAGGCCATCATGTTTATGAGTGAGAAATGAGGTTCAACATAAAATTCATGTGTTATCTATAAGGGACTCCCGGTCCTACAGAAAAATATTTTCATGGGCACCAAATGAAACAGAGGATATAACTAGGGTACCCATATTTGGTAAGTCTCTACCATTCGATAACAACACTTCTAGATACAAATAGAAGGTTTTGTGTCGCTATAAAATGGGTTCATACCCAAGGCATATGAGCGACAGTCATAGGACGATGCAAATGTGCATGATGGAATGGATACCTATCCTATATGTTGGGTAATGAAAATACATGTCCAAAGTTACGAACGGGAGACATGGCACTGAAAAACTGCAATAATCCTTGGACAAAACTACAGAAACTAACTCAATCCACTATCATATTAGTCCATTAAGCCAAAATATTGTCTGAAACTATGCAAAGTGGGTAAAAAATTCTATAAATAGTAAAAAAAAACAAATTTACTATACCATATGTATTTTTTACCCAAATAGTCGATTTTGGACCAAATTGCCTCTGAACTTCAACTGGTGATTGCGGGAGCTATGAGCGACAAAATCGACGACCATCTATACCAGGTAACTCCTTTTCCTCTCCTCTTTCGTTTTAGTGGATTATTTTGTAATTAGGTTCCATTGTTTAAGTTATTGAGGGCACAAATTAAAACTTTAGGTGTACGCGGGCTACATTTCATCGGGTCACATATATGTATGCTTATACGCGGTTGTTCAGAAAAAAACCAACATATAAGAAGCCCTGTACACGACTGTGAACACTACAACTCGCGTACACGTCCGTAAACAATGTTTTTAGAGGTTGCTAACTCAAAAAAGGATTTGTCTCTTGCAGGATGGTGCTAGAGTGGAGACAAAGGGAACATGAGGAGGTAGATGTTGCAGTGGAGATAGATCTAGAGGCCAAAATGGCCTTGAAAATATGCAGGTTGTATAATTTTTGGCCTCTCAAAGGGATGAGGGCCCAAGTGAGATTGTTACAGCTGCTTGTGGATTACTGGGATCCAGATAGTGAGAGATTCAACCTTGATGGACAACCATTAAGGATTGAAGTCGAGGATATTTATTTCTTGATGGGATTGCCACATTGGGGTGAGGTGGTCAACCTCAAAGCCTAGGGAGCTGGGAGTGGTATGAAAATCGAGGAATACATAGACGCTCATTGCATTGCAGGGACCGAGAAGGTTGGGATTCAACTCCCCATTAGAGCGATAAACAATCTTAGCCTCAAGATTGTTGTCCTCGTTTTGACATGGATCACAGGATCGTCTTCTTTGCACCAGGCATCGAGACCACTTATGTTCTACTCATTATAGTGCTTGAGACCCACAATGTATGACTGGTGCACCTCACTGTTGGCTAACATGAAGAGCCAGTTGACAGAATGAAAACATGGTAGTAAGAGGAACTTCAGGTTCGCTTGTATCTTGTGTATCGTTTTCTTTGAGCGAGTTCTAGGCTTGGGACCTAGAGTTGATACTATTCCGTGTGGACCTCGCAATCCAGCCATGGCATGGTGGATCAAGGTGATGAAGTGAGAG
>JZKD02S0759325.1:205933-230642 GCA_000966675.3 Picea glauca
GGTGGAGACGAAAGGTAATATCTTTGGATGACTACTATTATGCAGGGATTGACTTCAGATGGGATCCTGATATGCCATTACCACCAGGGGCCACCTATAGAGACATAGGTATATCAAATTTTTTTAACTATTTCATTTTTTTGTATGTTTGTATAGGAAAACAAAAATATTTATTGATGATGTTAAGTACTAACTATACATGTATGTGATGTAGACGTAGGTCCACGATGGCCCGAGGGACTTCCATGACATCGTTAGAGGCATCGAGGAGATGAGGAAGTGGGGGGGAATGCAGAGAGAGTCCTTCAAAACGTGTAGGGAAAGATGTCTCGTTTGACATAAAGGATTCTGATGGTTCAGGTGGAGGATCTGTCGGAGGCTATGCAATGACAAGTGGTAGGCGTGCCCCATGCTTGGGTAAGACTCTTTCGGTGTCTCGCAAACGCTGTATTTTTCTATCATGACACTCATCTGAAACCACAGGAATAGATGTTGTGACTCATTGTATGATCGACATATATGTATATTGAGGGTGTTAGCCCCAATTTTGTACTATAAACATCATATTTTTTGAAATATATATAAAAACATGGATCTTTGGCTTGACTTATGTTACAATGTGTACATTGATGAGAATTTTTTCTTGCTTTAGTTATGTGACAAATGTCAATCTAAAATGAAATTAGCATATGCATCAAATACATAATTAGAACTTCTAGGTATGTGATGATAAGAAATAAAATCAAATTATCATTCCAAAAGCCGTACCCATAGGAATCGTTGGAGTAAAGTAGGTCACGCACAGGGTAACTATTGTTCAACGGACATACTACTAACTAGGATTATAGGCGAACCTCTAAAGAGAGAATATCATGTGAGATAGCATCGCGCAAAATTTCTATAACGATGATATATTCGACCACATTATTCATGAATGGCCCTAGGCATATGCCACCTGAAGACACCAGTAGACCCTCAGGTGAGTCAACCACCCAAACGACAAAAGCCAAGTTCTGTGCATGACGACTGGCCCCGTCTGCAAATCCTAAGTAGACCGAAGACTTCGTTGACATCTTCCAACCATGGGAAAACTCGATAAGCAAGCTGAAGATAAAAATAAAGGGAAAATATATAAACACTAATTACATTAGTATACAAAGAGTTACGCCCAAGCTTGGGGATCAAGCATAATATATTTTCAAATAGAGCCCATTCTTGGGCTCATCCAACATGTTCCATTCATAATATTCTAATTTGTAGGCTCCTTTTTCCAAGACACTCGCACGATATAGGGATCGTGCCACATGGGTTTGAAATTGCCTGCTCCCAGTGGTTCTTTGGATTGATCATATAGAAGGACCAAGTCACCCTCAACGTAATATTGAGGACAGACAAACTTGTCATACTAGAGCTTGACACATATTTTACTCGCTTCAATAGTCATAGAAGCGTCTTGACACTGCTCATCTAGACTCTCTAGGTGTACGAGGCGTTGTTCGAGATCAGAAATGTCAGGTAGAAGCGCAACTTCCAATATTAGAGAAGGGATTTTACATTCAATAGTTAAGATCTACTCAACACCTTGTACTAACTGGAAAGGAGAAAAACCGGTGGAAGTCTTGACCGAGGTTCGGTATGCCCAAAGTGCTGGAAAAGAATGATATGTCAGCCAGATTTTCTCTAGCTGACAGTTTTCTGTAAAATGGTCTTGAGAGACTTGTTCATGGCCTCTACTTGTCCATTTTCCTGGGGGTAGTAAGGGGAAGAATGATCGTTCTTAAACCCCAGTTTAGATGTTAGTTATTTCATCATCTCATTGTGAAAGTGACTACCATGATCAGTGACAATATCACTCGGGATTCCGAACCTAGATATAATTTGATTGAATACGAATAAGGTGACAGTATTCCCGTTAGATTGAATTGTAGGCATGGCCTCGGACCACTTAGTAAATTACTATATGACCATGATAATGCGTTGATGCCCCCCAACCGAAGTTGGGTTGCAATCTACAAAGTACACCCCCCACTTAGTGAAGGGACCAACAATAATGACTGGATGGAGAGGGGCTAGGTGCGAGCACATTTTCCAAGTGAACACCTAGAAGGGTGACACTTATTAATCGCTTCAATGCAATCTTTAAATATAGGTGGCCAAAAATAATTGGCTCACAAAATTTTCTGGGTTGTCACAAGCTCAGATAGGTGACCACCAAAAGACCCACTGTGGCATTCGTTTAGAATAGACTCGGCTTCTTCATGAGTTAAACAATGATGAAATATATTGTCTACTCCTCGGTGATACATCGTGTCACCGATGATAAGGTAGTTCTTAGCTTGGTATCTTATACGATGTCGGTCATCTTGCGAGAGATGCGGAATAAAATTCAAATTTTGAATATAGAGAACAATATCACCATACCAAGGGTATGATGACGAGACAAGGAAGATGTTTTCATCCGCAAATGAATCAACATGAATAACGTCCTCATCTAGCCTAGGTAATTAGGATATTAACTCTACAAAGACTAATGATTTCTTGGACTTCGTAGAAGAAAAATTGACATCGAATTCCTGTAGAATGACAATCCATTTATCATACTTTCCCCTTGTGATATGCCTGGTAAGGACGTATTGAAATATATTGACATCGGCAAGCACAATAGTCTTGAAAATAAATAAATAGTTTTGTAATCGATGAACTGCGTGAATGGAATCCAAAGCTAGCTTTTCAACATGAGAATATTTGAGTTTAGGGCTGACTAAGTTTGGACTAAGATAGTAAATGAATTTCTCATGGAGCTCATCATCCTCCTGAACCAGCACCATACCAATTGTAACACACTCACGATGGGGCGAAAATAAAAACAAATTGTCCTCCTTACAGGAACAGATCCTTTCCCTCTACTATTCCTAATTTGGGAAGTCTGGGACTCAACCCGACCCTCCAGTCAAGATTCTTTGATTCTCTAAGTCAAAAAAGAATTTGAGACCTGATAGTATCACCTCCTAATCAAGCAAAATCCCTTCTGGCTTCTAATGTAGGTCTTATGATACCCGCGACCTTCTCCTTTTCACTTCATCGAAGACTCGGAGTTGGTGTTAGCCCCTTTTTTCTTGGCCCCTGCTCGGATGTGACCTTGGGCGGTGACCTCACACAAACACACAATTGCGGGCACTACCAAAGGCATTTTGAAACCAAACTATTTTTCTGCCTGCAATTCTCCTCGAGCCTCCACGTGTCCTTTCTCCAAAATCAGGGTTTGGATTGTGGACCTCCCTCAAATTTTTAAAGTTCTATCACCTCTAATCCCTACAATGCTATGGGATCATCGATCTCCCGATCTTGACGGTACTATCGGAACTGACGGTTCAGATATGCCATTTTCAAATCCACAGACTAGATCTTCCCCTCCTAAATCAATAGATGTGATTTCCTTCATAATTTCAGACTTCAGATTTTTCAAATATGAAACCCTGCTTTCCTCTGTACATCAATCTTCTAGTGTTGACGATCTATGGACACCTGTCCTCCTAAATCAATGACCCTACTTCTACTTCGAGTGTTTGACCTTTCAACTAGATAAATGGTCCTATGGCCCTGTTCTCAATCAACGGTCGAGATCTACTTCGGGTCTCCGGACTTCTGAGATCTCAAATATCAAACTTCACCCTTTTCCCAATGGATTTTTTTCGAAGGTTATAATCCAGTGACACGTGTCCACTTGATCTGACGATCAAGGATTACTTTGGGTCTTTACCTGGGGTCCATAGATTTATGCCACATCTCCTCTATATATGATGACTATGAATAACTTCGGGACTTTACACAGAGTCCATAGATTCACACCACCTTTCCTTTGGGTCTGACGGTTCCGATCTACTTTGGACGATCCGACGGTCAATGTTTACTTTGGGTCTTTGCCCAGAATCCACAGATTCACGCCACCTGTCCTTTGGATCTGACGGTCCAGATCTATTTAATCCCTTTGGTGCTTCGACTCTTAGACTCCTCGACACTTTAACACTTTGGTGCTTCGACACTTCGACATTTCAACGCTTCAACGTTTCGAGATTCGGGAGTTTCAACTCATGCACCTTGCTCTGATCAGACGGTTGTGGATCCTTTGCACTGTGATTCAATGACCACTATCACTCCTCCTCCTGAGCTTTTGACTTGCTCTGACTTAGAATATTTTCTAATTGCTTGAAGGATTTGACCTTTTCTCCTCCTACAATCTCGTCTCCTGGATTTCATCTATGCTCCTGAAAGCACTATCTCTTCTAAGCTTGATATCCTTGAAGATTTCGTTGTCCCACACGCTCCTTGCATTTCAGGGATCTTGTCAAACTTATATCAAAGGTAAATGATGATTGACATTTCAAATAAATTACGGGGTTCAACTTCACTATCGTGCAATTTGACATCTCGGAGCCTCGAGCTCCAAGGTTCCTAGACCCAGGTTATGTGGATATTCATATAACTCTTGGGATATGATCCCCTCTCTTAGTCGGGTTTTTGGTTGAGGGAATAGGCTCAAGTTCAGAGTCTCCTAGACTACTGGTCTAAAGGGAACACCTTCCCAACTCGCAAATATTTAAGCTCTAAATCAAGGCAAAGAAACTTGTGAGGTTACCAAAACGGTAGCTATGCCCAAAGACTTGCTCTGAGTCCAGAAAGGTGATGTAAATTCCTAGGGAAAGCACCTTCGAGTGATTAAATTGGGGTGTATGGAAAATCAAACTAAAATATAGGTTCTCAAGGGAGAGAACGCATACTCATAACTTAATCATTTAATACAAAGAAAGAACCCTTTATAGACATGTAAATACTCACATGCATCCATTATTTACAATTCAAAGCATAAGGAAAGAAAACCCTTATCATAACCATAGAGCGTGATGTGATTGCTAAAAAGGGTGCTCATGCGACTTCTAAAAGGGGTTCTCATTTCCACACAAACATAGGCTTAGTCACTCCCAATGGATTTATCACTGGCCACCCCCAAGCTTAAGCCATGATGCTTTGAGATTCAATCTCTTACTTCCATCTCAATGGAAGTTAGGGATGAAGGTTACTCTTGTTCTCCAAATACATAAATAGATAAGGATGAAGTTTACTCTCCTTCTCACAATACAAAAATAGATAAGGAAGAAGGTTACTCTCCTTCTCTTGGGTCAATCTCTATTTTCTATGATCAGAACTCATTGTTTCTCCTTCAGTTCTTCCTCGGAACCAAGAGTTTCCGCTCTCGTCTCTCAATTTTTCCGCAGGTCTTCCTCTTCCCACCACACTTCCTTTATTTCCTTCCTCGGAAAGATTGTGTGTGGCTTGAAATCCCAGTCTGTGGTCAGGTCTGGAAGCCTTACAGATAGGCGGTCTTCCCCATCCCCTCATTAACACTTGAGGAGGTCTTCCCAACTACCATCCCGACTTTAATTCATTCCTGGGTCAGAGGGTTTTTCTGATCTGATCAATTAATTCCATCATGGTACTGGTTCGGTGGAGTTTAACACAACCATTTCAGGTCCCCTCCACTACCTTTCATAGAATTCATGGTTTTCTCTTAGCACATCCCCTCTTTCAGCAGTCATGCAGCACGTAACCATTTTCTATTAAAATAACAGAATTTACATTCATCGACCTCTTGTACAAAGGTCCATCAAATCAAGCATTCACACTTTTAGGTTTTCCATAGTTCCTTGGCCAATATAGTTATATTTAAAAACTGGGGGAAACAGGGTGTTACAATTCCCTCCCCCTTAAAGGAACATCATCCTCGATGTTCTATCTGTCAACATGACATGTATGTACAGGAGTAAACAAAATCCTATATGCATGTCTCATGGCATCCTCCATTTCCCACGTATCCTCATCCGGGCCAAAGTGTTTTCACTGCACCTTGACCTATGCAATGGTTCAGTTCCTGAGTGAGGTTTCCTTCCTTGCTAATATGCATTGGGGTTCTGGAAGGAATTCTCCCTCCATCTCCACCTAGATCACATACCAATCAATTATATTATTAGCATCATGTACATATTTCTTCAATAATCAAACATGAAAAACATTATGTTCCTTTACAGTGGGAGGGAGTGCTAGGGCTACAGGTCCCACTCTATCTAAGACTTCAAAGGGTCCACAATATCGAGGTTCCAATTTCGCATAGGCTCCCATTCTCAGGGAACTCTTCCTAGGTCTAACTCTGAGATAGACATGGTATCCGGTCTTGAACTCTCTGGGAGTCCTCTTTCTATCGACGTAACTTTTCTGTCTAACTTGAGAAATATTATGATTTTTGTCTTATCTGAACCACTTGTTGTTCCATTTATTTTAGCATGTCGGGTCTGGTTGTAATTCTATCCACTGGGTTACTCCAGCTGATTGGAATCTTGCACTATCTACCATAGAGGGCTTCAAAAGGGCTCATCTTCAAGGATTCCTGATAATCGTTGTTGTAGGCAAACTCTACCAATGGTAGGTAGACTTCCCACTTCTTAGGTTGATGAATTGCATGCATCCTTATCATGTCTTCTACTATTTGGTTCAATCTTTCCATCTGTCCATTAGTTTGAGGGTGATATTTGTGATGAACAACAATTTTGTCTCAAAACCAGCCATTAGGGATTTCCAAAAGATTGAAGTGAAGTTGGTATCTTGGTTAGATACAATTTCCTAGGGAATGCCATGCAGTCTAAATATCTCCTTCATGAAGATGTTGGAAATATCTATGGCCTTGCAAGTTGATTTGACAGGAACAAAATGAGCAGACTTACTCAATTTTTCCACTACAACCATGATGGCATCATTTTGCTTGGTCGACTTTGGTAATCTGGTGATGAATTCCATGGAGATGGTTTTCCATTTCCATTCTGGGATTGGTAGGGGTTGTAACAATCCTATTGGATGTCGGTGTTCTTCCTTAACTTGTTGGAATTCTAGGCACTTAGCTAAATAGTTAGCTATGCCTTTCTTCAATCCAGGCCAATAGAATTGTTTCCTAGTGGCCGTGATCATCTTCTAATATCCTGGGTGATCAGTATATGGTCTCTTATGTAGTTCATTCATTATGAACCTCTTCAAGTCGTCACAGTTTGGAATATACAATCTATTTTTGTAAGTCAACAGTCATTCCTCGAGAATCTAGTAGCCTTCATACTTTATCCCTGTAGGATCTTTCCTTAGGTTTGAAGTCACGGTATTGAAGAATACATATGTCTCTTGTGCATTTCTGACTCTTTCCCTAACATCCATTTCACAGGTGCTTACTGCTGCTATATGAATCATTTTTATACTTCTACTAATGGAATCGAACACCCTATTTTCCTTTCCTTTTATGTGTTTGATTTTGAAATCGAATTCACTTATGAGAGCCATCCACCTAGCTTGCCTAGCATTGAGTTTTGGTTGATCAAACATGTGTCTCAATCCATAATGGTCTGTCATAAGCACAAATATCCTACCTAGGAGGTAGTGCCTCCACATTTTTAAAGCATGTACTATGAAAGCTAACTCTAGGTCATTTGTCACATAATTGATCTCATGCTCATTTAATTTCCTGGACGCATAGAAAATTACACGTCCCTTTTTCATAAGGACTCCTTCGATCCCTTCCTTGTAGGAATATGTACACATAAGGAAATCATTATTTAGGTCTGCAACATTTAGCACAGGTGCATGGGTCAGGAGGTATTTCAGTTCCTAAAATATTTCTTCACATTTTGATGTCCAAATGAATTTAATCCCCTTTTTTTGAAGGGCAATGATTGGAAAACCAATCTTAGAAAACCCTTTTATGGACCTTCTATAGTATCCTGCTAAGCTCATGAAGGATCTAATATCGGATACATCCTTCAGGGTAGGCCATTCCATAATATATCTGATCTTTTCGGGGTCTACTGCTACCCCTTACTTAGATATGACATGGCCTAAGTAATGGACTTGCTTCTGAAAGAAATCGCACTTGCTAAACTTAGCGTAGAGATGATGCTCTATTAGTACTTGAAGTACAAGTATAAGATGTTCTTCGTGCTCCTCCCTATTCTTGGAGTAGATTAGGATATCATCAATGAAAACCAATACAAATTTTTCCAGGAATTTTCTAAGTACATTATTCATCAAGCACATAAAAGTGGTGGGGGAATTTGTTAACCCAAATGGCACCACCACGAATTCATAGTGACCATACCTCATCCTGAAGGTTGTTTTGTGGATGTATTCATCCTTAATCCAGACTTGGTGGTATCCAGACCTTAAGTCGATCTTGGAGAATATGGAAGCACCTCCCAATTGGTCGAACAGGTCATCAATTCTTGGTAAGGGATACTTGTTCTTTATGGTTTTCTTATTGAGTTGTCTGTAACATATGCATAGTCAGAGTGTGCCATCTTTCTTTTTCACAAACAAGACGGGTGCTGCCCATGGAGACGCACTGTGTCGAATGTATCCTTTGTCCATCATACCCTTTAGTTGTATCTTGATCTCAACCAACTCTAGCGTTCTCATTCTATATGGCATTCTAGATGTTGGTACCGATCCTGGTGTAAGTTCTATCGAGAAGTCGATATCCCTTCTCGAAGGTAGACCTGGTACCTCTTCTGGGAACACGCCCTTGTATTATCTTAATATGGGGTGTTCCTCTAGGTTTGGTTTGTCATCTCAACAGATTCTAGTATCTGTATGGCATATAAGGAACACCCCTTTCTGTAATACTTTTTTCATTTGAAGGGTTGATATGTGTCTCACTAAAACATGCTTTTGAATCCCTTGGAGGGTCATTTTTCTCTCTTCTTCATTTACACATTCTAAAGTTTTATGATAACAATCCAATTTAGTTTATAAGAAACCAACCAATCCATACCAATCAACAAGTCATAAGATTCTAGGGGAAGTATGTTAAGGGTCGCTCGGGTGGGCAATCCACCCATGATGAATTGATAGGCTAGTATGACCTCTACCACCTTTATTTTGGTCCTAGTGGCTAATCGCACCAACCACAGTTTAACATGTCTAATTGGTTGCAATTTACACTTATCAACAATATGAGGGGCCACATAACTCAAATTAGAACCTGGGTCAATTGCAATAGAAACTAGATGGTTGGTGATCATACCTTCCAGCTCCACTACTGAATCTTGGTGGTCGACTTGATTATTGTCCAAGGTTGCATAGATTTGTGGCATTCTCTTAGCCACACCATTTATAGTGGTAGATTCTTGGATATTGTAGACTCTCTTATTGTTTTGTTGCCTGTGTGGACAGTCCCTCAATCGATGATCTTCTCCACAACCCCAACAATTTAAGGGTTCCTTCTTTAGGTTATTGGTATTTTCTGGGACTGTCTTAAAAGGTTTATTTCCACTTTGAGAGGGGAAATTTTGCTGATACACACTTCTTGTAGGAAGGATACTTCTAGAATCTTTTCCATAGTTCTTAAATCTTGAGAATTTAAACCCCTTCTTTTTGGAATCCCGAACTACTCTTCTTCCAGTACTCGTGAGGTATTTTCTTACTCCCAAATTGTTCATAAAAATACCTCGCCTTCCAAATAGTTTCTTCCGAGGTATTTGGTTCATCGAACTTAGTTCTGTCTCGGTAGGTCTGAGGTAGCCCACTAATGAACTGCTGCATTTTTACTTTTTCATCTTTTATATAGGATACATACCTCAGTAGTTCAAGGAATTTATTGACAAATTCATCTATGGTGAGTTTCCCCAGCCCGAGTTCATAGAATTCCTTAGTCTTCCAATCCATGAATTTCTCTAAAAAATACTGCTTCCTGAAGTATTTATCAAACTGTTTCCATGACAGTTCCTTCTCATGGACTCCTTTCACATTCCTCGGGTCTTCCCACCAAATGGAAGCCTTTCCATTCAGGTTAAAGATGGCTATTTGAGCCTTCAATTTTTCAAAGTAATCATGGACTTTGAATTATTTCTTTAAACCAAGTAGCCAAACTTCAACCTATTCTCCCTTCCTAATATCTCCATCGAAAGAGGGTGGTTTGGATTTCTTTAATTCTTCAGGATCATGATTTTTGGAACGCTTCTGCTTCTTCCCTTTCCTTTGAGAATGTGAGCTTTCTCTGCTACTAGAATATCCTTTAGATTTTCTAGCTTCCTTTCCAGAGGACTTTATCGATGAGTGTCCCCTGCCTCCATGTTGGGCCTTCGTCGAGGTGCTTCTCCCTGTGTGGTCACTTATGGAGTCATGTTTTTGGATATCAAGTGGAATTTGAATTCTCTTCTTATGTCGTCGGTCCACATGACTGGTTGCGGGCTCATGCTGTATTTTCCTCTGTATTTCAGACAAGATCTATAGCAAGACTACGTTAATTTTTGTTTATTTTTCTTTCTCCTTTATCAATCTCTCGTTGTCAGCCTTGCAACTCTATAATTCATCCCTGAGGCTCCTTACAGTTTCAGCCATATCGGGAGGGGTTTCCACCGCCCTCCTTTCATCATATTCTTCATCTCTATTGTGGGAGCCATCCCCCACTTCATGATACATCACCATCCTTTATTCTTGAAGTTTTCCCATGATTTACGGACTGCTCAAGTGTTGACAAAAAAACTTATTGTTAGCTAACAGTCTATTAGTTCATGAACAATACATGGTTCAATTTCTTAAATCCACACACATAGTAGAAAGTTTGATTCTTTTCTTTAATAACATTTTTAACCAGAATTTTCAAGAAAGGGGTACGGTAGAGTATCACTCTTTTAAAAGTACTCCAAATAGAGTTTTTAAGTGACTCGTCCATGAGCCCGAGCAGGCCAAGTGTTGTAACCATGATCTGATACCAATTTGTAACACACCCACGATGGGGCGAAAAAAAATAAATAATTGTCCTCCTTACAGGAACAAATCCTTTCCCTCTACGATTCCTAATTTGGGAAGTCTGGGACTCAGCCCAACCCTCCGGTCAATATTATCCGATTCTCTAATTCAAACAAGACTTTGAGACCTAATAGTCTCACCTCCTAATCAAACACATGCCCTTATAGCTTATGATGCAGGTCTTATGATACATGCGACCTTCTCCTTCGCACTTCAGCAAAGTCTCAGAGTTGGCATTAGCCCCTTTTTTCTTGGCCCCTCCTCGGATGTGACCTTGGGTGGTGACCTCATGCAAACACACAATTTCAAGTGTGGCCAAAGGCGGTTTGAAACCAAACTAATTTTTGGCCCGCAATTCTCCTCGAGCCTCCATGTGTGATTTCTCCAAAATCGGGGTTTGGATTGTGGCTCGCCCTCAAATTTTTAAAGTTGCACACCTCCGATCCATGAAAAGATATAGGATCACCGATCTCTCGATCTTGACGGTATTGTCGGAACTGATGGTTCAAATATGCCATTTTCAAATCCACGGACCAGATATGCCCCTCCTAAATCAACGAATGTGATTTCCTTCATAATTCTGGACTTCGGAATTTTCAAATCTCAATCCCTTCTTTCCTCTGTACATCAATATTCTGGTGTTGATGAACTATAGACACCTATCCTCCTAAATCAACGACCCCGCTTCTACTTCAGGTGTTTGACCTTTCAATTAGATCAACGGTCCTGTGGCCCTCTTCTCGATCAATGGTCGAGATCTCCTTTGGGTCTCTGGACTTCTAAGATCTCAAATCTCAAAATTCACCCTTTTTCCCAATGGATTTTATACAAATCTTATAATCCAGTGACGTGTGTCCACTTGATCTGACGATCAAGGATTACTTTCGGTCTTTACCCGAAGTCCACATATTTACGCCACGTCTCCTCTAGATATGATGACTATGAATTACTTCGGGACTTTACCCAGAGTCCACAGATTCACACCACCTGTCCTCTAGGTTTGACGGTTCCGATATACTTCGGACTATTCGACGGTTGACGTTTACTTTGGGTCTTTTCCCAGAATCCACAGATTCACACCACCTATCCTCTAGATCTGATGGTCCATATCTATTTTTGCGCTTCGACCCTTGGGCGCTTCGTCTCTTCGACTCCTCAACACTTTGGCACTTCGGCGCTTCGACACTTCATCGTTTTTCCGCTTCGGCATTTCGGGTTTCAGGATTTTCAACTCTCAATATGAAACTCTCAATTTTATTTCTCTGAAGTCTATGATCTGTCATCACTTGTCCCTCTGGATATGACGACTATGAATTACTTTCGGACTTTACCCAAAGCTCACGGATCTACACCACATCTCTACTGAACTCCAATAGCTCAAATTCACTTTGGGTGATCCGACACCTGAGATTTACTTCGGATGATCTGATGATTGAGATTTTACTTCAAATTTTTGGCTCTCTAGGCTTCGAAAATCTCAAGTCTCAAACTTGGGTAAGTTATTTCTCATATGTATGCGAAGCGCTAAGGCTCGTGCACCTTTCTCTAATCAGATGACTCTTGATCCTTTGCACTATGATCGAAGGTCCACTGTCGCTCCTCCTCCTGAGCTTCTGACTTGCTCTGATTTATAATATTTTCTAAGTGCTCAAAGGATTCGATCTTTTCTCCTCCTACGGGCCTGTCTCCTAGATTTCGTCTATGCTCCTAAAAGGACTATCTATTCTAAGCTTGATCTCCTTGAATATTTTTTCGTCCCATGAGCTCCTTGTGTTTCAGGGATCACGTCAAACTCAGATCGAAGGTCAATGATGATTGATAGTTCACAGAAATTGCGGTGTTCAACTTGACTATCGTGCAATTTGACATCTTAGAGCCTCGAGCTCCAAGATTACTAGATCCAGGTTATGTGGATCTTCATATAACTCTTGGGCTATGATCCCCACTCTTAGTTGGGTTTTTGGTTAAGGGAATAAGAGCAAGTTCAGAGTCTCCTAGACTATTGGTCTGAAGGGAACACCTTCCCAACTCGCAGAGCTTTAGGCTCTAAATCAAGGAAAAGAAACTTGTGAGGTTACCAAAATGGTAGCTATGCCTAGAGGCTTTCTCTGACTCCAGAATGGTGATGTGAATTCCTGGGGAAAGTGCCTTCGAGTGATTAACCTGGGGCGTATGGAAAATAAAAATGAAATATAGGATCTCAAGGGAATGAACACATACTCATAACTTAATCATTTAATACAGAGGAAGAACCCTTTATAGACATGTAAATACTCACATGCATCCATTATTTACTATTCAAATCATAAGAAAAGAAAACACTTATCAGAACCATAGAGCATGATGTGACTTCTAAAATGGGTGCTTGTTTCCACCCAACCATAGGCTCAGTAACTCCCAATGGATTTATCACTAGCCACCACCAAGCTTAAGCCATGATGCTTTGAGATTAAATCCCTTTCTTCCATCTCAAAGAAAGTTAGGGATGAAGGTTACTCTCCTTCTCCCAATACAAAAATAGATAAGGACGAAGGTTACTCTCCTTCTCCTATCTCAATATCTATTTTTTGTGATCATAACTCACTGTTTCTCCTTCATTCCTTCCTCGGACCCGAGAGTTTCCTCTCTCATATCTGCATTTTTCCGCAGGTCTTCCTCTACCCACCTCACTTCCTTCCTTGCCTTCCTTAGCAAGATTGTGTGTGGCTCGAAATCCCAGTCCCTGGTCAGGTCTGGAAACCTTATGAATGGGTGGTCTGCCCCATCTCCTCATTAACTCTTGAGGAGGTATTCCCATATACTAGCTCAACTGTAATTCATTCCTAGGTCAGAGGGTTGTTCTGATCTGAGAAATTAATTCCAGGATGGTACTAGTTCGGTGGAGGTTAACGCAACCATTCCAGGTCCCCTCCACCACCTTTCATATCATTCATGGTTTTCTCTTAGCACATCCCCTCTTTCAGCTGTCATGCAGAACGTAACCATTTTCTATTAAAATAATAGAATTTACATTCATCGACCTCTTGTACAAAGGTCCATCAAATCAAACATTCACACTTTTAGGTTTTCCATAGTTCCTTGGCCAATATAGTTATATTTACAGATTGGGGTAAACATGGTGTTACACCAATCATCTCTTCAGACACGATGACATAAAGAAAGTAATCTCTACTGTAGTTGGGAGACTTCGGTAGAGGCATCAATACCAAGGAGTTCTTCTAAGCATCGAAGGATTCCTAGGCTCTCTCATCCTAGATAAAAGGAGTGTCCTTCTTCAAGAGACACATGAAACCCTTAGTAATATTCGCATAGTTCACTATAAATCGTTGTAAAAAGTTATCTTTCCCCTGTAAACCTTGAACTTGGAGAATAGTGCGTGGGGGAGGAAACCAAAGTATTGCCTCAACTTTTAACATATCTACCATGATCCCAGTCTCAGAGACTAAAAATCCTAGAAGATGACGTGACCTAATGCAAAAGATTCATTTATGAGGTTTCAACAGGATGCGATAATGGAGACATCTTTCAAATACTAGTCGAAGGTGCTTAGGGTGATCCACTCTCTTACAGGAGTGAGAAGCAAGATCATCAAGATAGGCTTAAAATATATGCTTGAGATTGTGGAATGCAAAGGTCATAGCTCATTGGAGGTTTCTCTGACATTTTTAAGGTCGAAAGGAATTTTACAGTATGTGAAAGTACCCCAAGGGAAAATAAATTCCATCTTATGTTGGTCCTCGGGTTTAATTTGAATTTGGTTATACCTTGAAAATCTGTCCATAAACTAAAAAACTTCACTTCCCCCACACTTGTCGAGAATCTGATCGATGAAAGGTGTCAGGAAGTTGTCTTTAGGACAGGCCTTGTCCTGGTCACAGAAATCCATGCATACGTGGATGGTTCCTTGTTTTTTATTCATAAGAACAGGATTGGATACCCATTCAGTCAAGGGGACCAGGTAGATAAAGCCAACATTAAGCAATTTTTCTACCTCTACCTTAATAGCACGGGCCTTCCAGGGATTGAAATATCTAAGATGTTGTCGAACAGGCTTAGAATCTGGGTAAGTTTTAATATATGTTTGACAACTCAAGGGTCGATTCCTAGCATCTCTTCATATGACTAATCAAATACATCTTGAAATTCCTTAAAGAGTTCGGTGTAGATAAAAATTTCTTCTAGCGAACAAACTGCACCGATGTATACATTTTCAATCTTGCCAGGGATATGAGAGATATCGATCATGATGGTATGGGATATACTTTCCATGTTTCCTTCGGCATAAATGTCGTGCGTACGAAGTGGAACTATGACATGTTTGACTATCTCGCTCAAAGTAGATCTAAAGTCATCTTGATCGATTCTAGAAAGCTCTAGGAGAAAATAAGAGAAGTGATGCATATCATCCCAAGGATTATCAAAACTATTCATGGCCTCGATGATAGCTTCATCCAAAGTTAAAGTCTCATCGAGGAAATCATGTGAACAAGATGACAAAGTGGCCCAAATGGGCACTAGAATAGGATCCTCCTCGTCCGTCTGCAAGATAACAGGATCATGATCAGCGGAAGAGTCAAGAAAAACTTGATACACAATTTCTATTGCCGATAGTGGCATGGCCATTCAAGAATGTGACTGACCTTCACAAGACATAGTCATGGAAGGTAGGGTCCAAGGATCATTAAAATAGGAAGTGAGAAAAGGAACAGAACTCTATGACGATACAGGCCTACTGGACATGGCGTAAATATGGTGAATCGGTGCCATGAAATCGAAGGTACCCATAAGGGATGAATACATTCTAACACTGATATTCTCAGTTGTCAGTTGAGAATTGTCGATCACAGGGATCAATGGTCCAACAGATGCATTGGGGCTATCATACACAAAGGATAATTGGTTTATCATCATGATCTTCCCAGCATGAGGAAAACAAAGAGTATGGAAGATGGAAGATACAATTTCAGTCATAGTATAAGTTCAGTTGCATCCTAGTAACAAGTTATAATCGAGGGGCACACCAACTACCTTGAAATCCACCTCTACCATCTTCCCACCTAATTGGACTAAAAAGGAAGGAAGAATATCGTGAGGGTGGAAGGAATGACCGTCAAAATAAGTCAACATGGTCGGAGACTGATAAAGGGTTGGAGATTTGAGGGCTTTCCAACAGACCAGGGACATCACACATGGTGCAACACCTTCATCGACAACAGTATGATTGATGGTATACTTTGAGTAAGCCATGTGGATTTGAATTGCCACATGGTAAGGCAAGCATGGCTTTACATATGTGACGTCAATATTGATAACTTTTGAGCCACAAGGGTCTATATCTCCTAACACAGATAGCAAGGAATTCCTCTATGAAGGACATGTCTCGAATACCTCTAGAGTCGAAATCGCACAAGGGTTTTGACCCAGGTCCTCAACAATAGAGTAATTATGGGTAGCTCTAGCATTAGGATTGTGGGTAGAGTGCTTGAGTACTCCTTTTGGAATACGATTTGAGGGCTTTGGTTTTTTTATCTGTAAGGGTGTCTTTGGAGGAGGTGAAGACTCTAGACCGGGAACACTCTGTGGAGAACTGTAATCGGGAGACCGAGTTGCTACATTAATCTCATATTTAACCATATTGATGCATAAGTGGTCACCGTCTTGCGTTAGTGGGTTTTGACTCCCGTTCGACACATTTTCAGCATTTGAGGAGCTCGAGGCCATGTGTTGGTTATGTGGAAAAGGATTAGTCAGCATGGTGGTCGGTAGATATAAAATCCTCACAGCTTCCGCAAGTTTGGGGCATAAATGAGTAAGTTGATTGTTTGTATAAAGCTTACAGGGAAAATTCACCTTCCACCTTTCTTTCTTACCCTCACCAACATTATTATTCATCTTCTCATTATTACCAATGTCCTTGGGTTTATTATTATTGTTCCCACCCTTACGATTACCATTATGTCTCTTCTTCTTATTCCCTCCTGGTTGTTGGTTACCATTGAGGTTGGTCGACGATTGCACATAATGTACATCCACCAAATGAGTGGGATTGGAGGACACAAATGAAGTTGGCCCTCCTACATACTAGTTTAAAGACAAGTCTTTCAAATGGCTTGTCACCGAGTCTGTGGATTTCACATTGGCGGAACCTACAACTCCAATGGCATGATGCCCGAGGTTTTGTCTAGGGTCATATTTTGACCTCAATGTGTCTGGAAGAATCTCATATAACATCCCAGACTGATTGTATATAATATCTAACTGTTGGGCTTTAAAAATTGTTGCTTCCTCAGTTGTAACCCTGGATGTAGAAACATCCTTCTAAATATAAGGCAAGAGAGAATTAAGGAACCACTCTAGAAGAAGGTCTAATGGTATGTAGGCCTTGATCAACCTCTTCCATCTACACCACTCCTGAATGTGATCTGATATATGAGTGGCCTTGTCCTGACGAAAGGTCAACAAAAGTTCTATGTCGACGTCATAACAAACCGACAATTGGAAGTGGTTGAGAAAGACTAAAACCAACTGATTAAAATTTATGTATGCCCCCCTAGGTAACTCGATATACCATTTCACAACAACCCCCATGAGTGTGCATTGAAACAATCTTAACTGAATAGAATCGTCATTAAGGGAATTCAAAGAGAACTAGGATCCTCACCAATTTTACCCTCGAATTTTGGAATATCCTAAGGAAGTTTAGTGGGGACAAGGGGCCATGACAGATCATGACACACAGGGTCATTAATTAACTTAGATAAGTCTATAAAATTGAGCGTGTCTAGAAAAGGGAGACGGGGTTGCGACATCTGGCCCCAAGCTCCCTGGAAAGATTTTTGTTGGGGAATTTCATCTCATCTAGGGTTTTGGTAATCACCATGGCCCTATCTGGGATTGTAAGACCCTCCTCTAGACTAATTCATGAGGGGTTGTTTGGGAAACATTCTAGTAGGAATGTTCTTATGAGGGTTGTAAACATTTCCCCCATCTGGAGTAGATCCATACTGGCGATTTCCCAACGAGTGAAATTGACCTCCTTCAGGTGTGAAACCAGAGGATAAATGTGGATTCATCATGCCAAATGTGTTGGTTGAAATTGTCACAGAGTAGGTGGGTGTAAAGGACGTACCATAAACAATAGATTGTCTTCCAGGTTGGTTATTCCATCCAGAAGTAACAAGATTAGACATGTGGTTAAAAGGAGGAACACCTCCAATGGTAGGAGTCGTTTGAGGAACATGAGTACCACCAAACGAGAATGGAGTATGTGGAGGAGTAGTGCCCCGAAGTCCAATGCTAGAATTCGTTCCAGCTGCTGGGATGGAGTTTGAAAATTGTGACGTGAAATTTGGCATACCATAGGAAAAAAGACTAGAGGCCATAGGGATGGAATGAACATTATAGCCTGGTGAGTGACTAAGAGACCCAAAAGGGTTCATGGCTATAGGTTGATTATTCACTATAGGATGGGCAGAGGTGATGATAGACACCTCCAACACTACAACCATTGTGGTTGAAAGTGTCGAAGGGGTACCGTTAACTATAGTAGGTATGGGGGTCGAAGGACTCCCAATGTCTTGATGACTCGATTCAGTACTAATCCTTGTATGATCACAAGTCTAATAAGTGGAGGTGTGTGTAACATGTTTGATAACTTTGCGCCTTTTAGAAGGAAAAGACTCAAAATGTCATGGTAACTTTAACAAGCGGCAAGAACTGCGGGGAAGATGGTATGGCTCCACGATAACTCAAGATTCAAGATATATAGAAAACAAATCCTAAGTCCAACTAGTAATCAAAGAGCACACCAATTAGTAAAATAAACAAAAGGCCAATATGCACACAAACACGATAAAGTGGCTGAAAGGGGCCTCCCTCTCTAAAGTAGGTATGCCCTGCCCAAGAGGGGCCTGAGACTCCTATGCTAAAGATCGAAGGTAACAAAATCAGTTATAAGGGCCCTCGTGGGTTTCAAAACCAGTCGGTCAGATCCCCCCATAGAGATAATCCTCCATAAAGGTTGTGTGTTGTCCGACCCTTATCTGACCCAGGGTACCTGTAGAATAACCCCTGCAAGTAACCTATGTGGTGCCTAAGTCAAGCAAATAAGAAACCACGATATAACTGATGCACAGGCAAACAATCGTAAGTCAAGTCCACCGTATGGGTAGGGTAACAAAGATTGAAACCTTGAAAGCACTGCCTCTCATAGAGGTAAGGGTACTAGCAAGATCCCCATATATGAATAGATCCCCAAAAATATATCCGACGCTAAGAAGGCATCGGGGGATATCCCTTCAACCAACCTCACACGACCCCTTGCTTAAATCCGGTGTAAGCAAAGCCTCCTGATATTACCAATTATACAATGGATTTATCCACTCCCTTAGTCAGACACATATGTTGATTTAATAGCCTTGGAGAATTTTACTCACAAAATCCTATTCCAAGGCTCTAAATCCTAATCTAGTTTGTGCACCCTATACAAATAAAATCGTTACTAATCAATTTTAAATTATAACGTTACTTTTAGTGGCTTTTCTTACTCAAAAAGGTGCGGTTGTGAAACTAATGATGTTATGAATCAACAAGTAAAATAAAGGAATATGAATACAATGCAAATTCCTAACTTCAATTCCCAATAAATTATATGCTTTTCAACATGAAATTTTCAATTCCGTTATGCAATTCTAAATAAGATTCAATCTTTCTTTACATGTTCTAAGATCAATGTTAAAGACCTACAAATCAAATGCCATCAATGCAAAATGCCTAATGTTTTTTGTATTTTCAATATAAAGGAATGAAAATGCAAGGACTGAACAACAACTTGATATAAAGACTCTATTGTATGTAAACAAAGACAAACCAAGTAGGATATCAAGGAGTAAATTACCAGCCCAAGATGCAAGGACAATCAAATTAAAAATATGATGAGAAAGGCATCGCCCAAAAATTCAACCAAAGAAAGGTTTCCTCTCATTCCAAAAACACTTAACAGTCATAGCAGAGACCTAAGAAGACTCAACAATCATCAAAACCCACCCATCAATCATCAAACCGAAAAACTAAGCAACAAAGTGTGATGTACACGACGGTTCAGGAGAAAACCACGTATATACGCCTCTTGTAGGAGGATAGATGCGTATGTACGTGATTGTTAGGAATAAACCCATGTATATGTGTTAAAACACAACCAGGCTAAGGGGAAAGCTAAGAAAATCAGACCCAGAATGAACAGAGGTTGTCAAGAAATAAGACGACAATAAACTCAATATAAACGAGAGCAATCAAAGGATAAAAACACTCCAAACCCTGAAAAATAAGATTTTGTCCCCAGTATGGTCGCCAATTATGTTACGAGGAAAACATCTCAATGGTTAGGGGTAAACCATAACATATGGAAATTACTGCAAAAATCAACTCTAATATCAGGTATGATATATCAATAAATATGCTAGCAAGACAAGATAAAAGGCCTACCTCATCCATACATTCGATGAAGTCCACCGGTGAGCACTAACTCAAAGCAATACACCTACAACTTGTCCTCAACAACCAAGAAACAAAAGCATATGGTGATAATATACAATGTTATCACATTCAATATCATAATCCATCAACATTCATAACAAATACACCCATGGAATAACAATTCAAGTATTTTCAAGATATTAATTGGACAAGAAAAAGAGTATTTCTATTAAAATGTAATCAATATAAGTGAATAAATTACAAACTTCTTTGTCGGCATGGTTCAAAACCGAGAAAATAAGTTCCTTCCAGCTGAGCCTCCACCACTTCAATCCTCCACCAAAGGAAATCTCATATAAGAGAGACAATGAGGTTCTCAATCAAATAGGGAAGAGCTTGGGGGTTGAACAATGTGTTCATACTTAAAGGACAAAGGGATGCAGACTCAATGTGAAGTGAATAATTTCTCCAGAGTAACTTTGCTCTCAAAGTTGAATTCTTCTCCCCTTTTCCATAGCTCAGATTTGGCCCATTTATAGCCTTCAAGAGGAACTGAAGAGCCGATTCAAAATGTTTCCAGTATATTGAAGGCAAAGGATCATGGATCTCATGACGTGACATGGAAACCTGACACCATTTTTTAATTTTGGGCACAAATCCCAATGTACTCGGGTTGTAGTTGTGCAACCTGCGTATACGCATGTTGTTCAATAGGTAGGGAACGTATATGTGGAAAAATAATTTTTTTAGCTCTAGGATTTGCAAAAAGGGACTTCAAGTCTGCATAGGGAAATGGAACAAGGCCTTCTGAGCAAATTTGCATAAGGTGAGGCAAATATTGCTATAACAAGTAGAGAAACCTCACCTTCTAGTTGGGTTTTCTCCCGTATTGGGTTTCCTAGGTCATATATTGTGTTTATTTGTGGATGGTGTAATTGTATTTTACTATTCTATACTTTCTGCATTTTATCTATTTCATGCATAAGAAAAAAAATCAATAACTAAATATTTTGGAATCTAAAGGGAAAATAACCTTAATAGTAAATATTTCAGTGTTTTATTAGATCTGTTGTGACAAACTATTCTAGTGAAATATTCAGGATAGTTTACATATCATATTAGTATCAGAGAAGGTTTTTCTTTTGGGTATTTGTGGGAAGTTGCAGGATCTAGGAATCGACTTAATGAGAAGTCACAAAAATCCTAGCTATGGAGGACGAGTATTTTCATAATAACACTTGAGATCCATCAGAAGATAGATTTGAGTAGTTGGAAGAAAACAATTTCGACATCAGTTGCAATATGAACCTCCTCATGGATACTCTAGCAATCAATCTCAGACCATTCGGAGGTGATGAGGACTTTAACTCATAGATTGGATAGGAGGGGAAATATGGAGATCATGAAGATTCAGGAAATGAGTCACAGAAGGAATCCGAGAAATAGAAGTTGAGTTCAAGTGTTTTTAACCCTTCATAGTCCCTATTCAATATGGAAGCGAAAGTGGACATAAATCCATACCAATTTGATATTGATGCATTAAAACTAAATCATTGGTTGCAACAACTAGAAGTTTATTTTAACATTCACCATATAGATGAAGGGAAGAATATTTCATTTTCTATATTGAAGTTACAGGGTCATGATTTAACCTGGTGGGAGGGAGATCCACTAGTAACTAGGTGGGAGGACTTAAAAACCCTAATCAATTCCCAATTATACCCATTGGTTATGTTGTAGACCAATCGATCTGGTGGCACTACTTCAGGCATGGGTAGGGGAAGAGTGTATATGAGTACACCATTGAGTTTAGAAAGATGACCATCATGCTAGGTATCTCTTCCAAGAACCCTGATGTACTCCTCAAGTATATGGGGGGTTTACATAGTCATCTACAAAAGATGGTGATTCTATTCAAGCTAATCATAGTGGATGAGGTGTGTGTACATGCACAGTACCTGGAAAACATATGACAAAATAAAGGGAAAACAAGTGGTTATAAGTAGAAAGAGCACCAGGAAGATTCCAAGGAGGGGAAGAAGAAGACTAAAGGGGGAAAATATAAGAAGACAAAATCCACTGCACATTAGAGTAAATATACCAAAAACCATTGCAACCATTGCAACATTGATGGACACACTGAGTAAAAATGTTGGAAACTACATCCAAATATGAACTCAAAGAACCACAAGAAGGATATAAAGAAAAAAAACCTTCTAGAAACAAATTCAAGCAATCAGGTTGCAAGTAGCTCATATGTGGATGACCATCTATGTAGAAGGAGGTCAATCTAAGTAGCCTTCTTCACCAAGAAGAGAAGGAGATGACCAAGCTCTTCCACATCAACATTCAGGTCAAGAAGACTAAGATAGATGTTTTGTTCGACTCTGTTTCACGGGATACTATCGTAGTAGAAAATATGGTCAACAATATTGGATTAGAGGTTCACGATCATCCTAGCCCCTATCCATTGGGTTGGGAAAACAAGGATGCAAATATAAAGGTAACGAAATAGTGTAATATTAAATTTTCTATAAGTGATGATTTTATTGTTGAAGTAGAATTGGACGTAGTACCCCTTGATGTATGTGGATTAGTGTTTGGAAGCCCCTGCATGTATGTGAGGGATACAACATTCATGTAGATATCCAACCAATACCAACTGATCAAGGATATGAAGTCCTACATCATTAACGCACATAAAGTAAAGTCAAATATCTCACTAGTAAGTGCCAACCAAGACAAAAATTTTATTAGTTCTAGTAAGAAATATGTTTTTTTTTCTTAAGAAAAAATTAGTCTGATGATGAGTCAATGAGAGTGAAGGCATCCCTAAAGGGGTGTACTAAAGAGTATAAACATGAGTTGGAGGAGTTTTTACAGGAATACAGAGGAGTGTTCAAGGATCCTAAAGGGATACCACCCAAGAGGGATGTGGAACACGAAAATACATTTATTGCCAGACTCCCCATTGTTGAATATTGGGTTGTATAGACAGTTTTTTCTAGAAGATAATGAAGTGAAGAAGTAGTTTCAACAATTGTTGGAACAAGGTGTGATTCGACCAAGTACCTCATCTTGTGGGTCACCCATCATAATTGTGCCTAAGAAGGATGGTAATTTTAAATGTCCATTGATTATAGGGCATTGAACAAGATTACACTGAAGAATCAATACCCTTTGCCAAGGATCAATGATCTGTTGGACTAGATGCAACATGCCAAGTACTTCACTAAGCTACATTTGAAATCAAGATATCACTAGGTATGAGTAAAAAAAAAGATACCTAGAAGACTTCCTTCAATACAAGGAAAGTTTTTTATGAGTGGTTGGTTATGCCATTCATTTTATGCAACACACCAACTACATTTATGAGACTAATGAATGTTGTTTAATGCCATTATCTAGATTTTTTTGTTATTGTCTATTTGGATGATATAATGGTTTATAGTGCTACTTGGGAGGAGCACATATCACATCTTATGCAGGTGTTAGAGACTTTGAAGATACACCAACTACTGGACAATCTCAAGAAATGTGATTTTGGTCAATAGTATTTGGCGTATTTGGGGTATGTGATCAGTGGAGGGGAGCTCAACATAGAATCATGAAGATGGAGGCCATCATGAAATGGCCAATTCCTACAAATGTCATTGAAGTTGGGAGTTTTTTGGGGGAATCACAATATTTCCAGAAGTTCATAGCCTCATTTCAGTGGTAGTTTCACCACTCCAAGCCATAACAGTCAGTGGTAAGAGTTTCCAGTGGGGAAGGATCAACATAAGGCCTTTGATGAGCTGAAAGAAAGATCATTCAAGCACTAGTGCTCACACTACCAAACTTCTAGAATCCCTTCGAAGTGGAGACATATGCAAGTGGGTATACCATGGGAGATGTATTGATGCAGGAAGGAAGGACCGTCTGCTATCATTGTGAAGTATTTTATGGGGTCGTTCTCAACTACCCTACCTATGAAAAGGAGTTATATGCCTTGGTACAAGCCGTCAAAAAGTGGAAGAATTATTTGACGGGAAATGAGACCATCATCCGCACATATCACTAGCCACTGTAGTATTTGCAGGCCCAAAGTAAGCTACAATAGACAAGGCATTACAATTGGATGGTGTTTTACAAAAATTTCATCTAGTCATCAAGTATAAGAAGGAAAACAAAAATAAGTTGGAATACATTCTTTCACGGCCACCCACATATAAGATTACATCTTTGGGAACTCTGATGCACATGGATCCTTTTACCCATGATGCATACAAAGAGGCATACATATAATATGAGGACTTCAAGGAGGTGTTTCAACAACTATAGGGGAAAATTCATATAGAAGAAGGTGACAACAAGGTTGACTATCATTTCCATAATGGTATACTCTACAAGATGGACA
>JZKD02S0759348.1:0-14810 GCA_000966675.3 Picea glauca
TTTATCAATTTGTCGACTCCCATAGAAATTTAAACCAACATGCTCTCATTCCCCTCAACTTGCACTACAGCTACGAGTTCCTCATGTTGTACCACTTCCCTACAGATATCAAGCACACGGTCTACCATAAAGTCTTAGAGTTGTGGCTCTAGGAACTCTCAATTGTGAAAATGGAATATCCAAACCTGTAATTAGTTTAAATTTTCTTCTCACATTGCATATTTAACTTTGATTTACTTATTTCAAGATGCAGCAAGTCCACTGGAATTTTATTTTCTCTTGTATTCTCTTATATATCTCTACTTCCTTTTAGTTGTACCTGGTATTTCATTCCTTTTTTCCTTTGGAATGCACCACCTCTTGGTGTTCTTCATTTTTAAGTTGTCTCTATAACATTCACCAAGAAACATACATGTTATATTTATTTTCAAATAGAAATTATATCAATTACAGAAGTTCCCAACTCCATAATGTAAATATTTGTTCAAATGTGAGTTTACAATCATAATTCAATGTTTATTTGTATGGTTGTTCTGTGCTTCGCATAGTTTCCATGGGAAATAATTCAACTCATTGTTCTTTCCTGACACGCCCTCATGATTCCATCCACCATGTCATATGCATTAATCAATTTTCCTCTTCCTTTCCATCCTCAACCTCCACGCTCATGAATCCCCTTCACTGCTACACAATCCCTTGAGTGATCCATCATTTTCCAAGGTATTCTTGCACGAGGAGAGCACCAACTCTTTACCATGATTCCACTAGTAGTCCATAGCTTATGGAAATCATAGAGTTCTAGTTTCCTAACAACAACCTTCTTCCTGATATTTCCAAATTCAATAGACATCATCTCATCTATATCACACACATATATCCATCATGATATATCATCATAGCAATTTACTTAATGATTTTCCAAATCTATTTCATATAGGAAATCAAGTTTTCCAACCATGAGATTTCTTCTCAAAATTTTTGGCTCTTGAAGTAGTAGGCATCGGTCTTCCTTATGAGATTACACCATTGGCATATCAACGACCATTTTTCCTGCAATTTTCCCAAATTTCACTCATCCAAACATATTGCTAGTATTCATGAACATTATCATATCATTGCAACATTTGCAATCAGCCCATGAAGTGATTTCAAAATTATATTACTCTAAAAATTCATTCACTTCCAACTATTATTCATTTAAATGGAATGAAACTGTAATTCCATGCACATGCATTATCTATGATATGAATTGTTACACAATATTTTTTCGCAACTGACAATGTTAAATTATCCTCTATCATGTAGAGCATACATGCTTTGATTTCTAAAGAAGAACCTTACTATGAGAGAAGGGAAGAATGCAAAAAGGGTTAAACATGTTATTAGGGCCTTTAAAGCCTTAATTTAAGAGAGTGTCACAACTTGCATCACTACAGGGTGTGACACTCTCAAGTGTCGCATGTTGCACCACTGCAGGGTGTGACAGTGCCTCAAGTTTCTCCACTGCAGGGTGTGACACTGCTTAAAAGGGGGGGAAACGATGAAATTTGAGAAGATTCTAGAAGAGAATCTTCGAGATCAGGTTTTCTCCAATCTGTTTGGATCTCACCCATACTCCTAATCTAGGGGGATACTAACCTCTCATCCTAACCTCCTCACCCTTTTCCTATTCAATCTATAAAAGGAGGCTTCCCTCATGAGGAAAATCTAATAGAAAATAGTGAATAGTGGATTGAGAATAGTGATTGATAACTTTGATTCTGGTTTGTTATTAGAGGATTGTTAGTAATTATTTGGCTTTGAGGAATTCAATCTTAGCTAAACGATTCAGTTGAAGGTGATGGATTTCACGGATGCATTGTGGGTATTGGAGCAGTGATCTTGTTGGAAGGAGATTCACAACATCAAGGCATCTTTGGTTGTAATCTCTTTTCATTATTATTAATAGAGTAATATAGTTTATTTCCCACAAAGGTTGTTTATATTTGATTATATTTATTGCATTTATCCTTGATCATTTGCATAGGTTGTATCAAATTATACTTGTTTCTTTCACCTTTGTTGGCTTGTGTTTCTTGCAGGTTATCATACATAAGTCTTATGACAAAGCAGCTAGAAGATAAAACTAGCGAGGACAATCGTCAATTACAAGGTATGAATCCTTTGCTAATTGGTAATTTTATTATATCAACCTAGAGAAATTTCTATGTTGTATCTGTTTTGTTCTAGTACTAGTTTTCGAGTCTAGGGAGATTAGTATGTGTCCACACAGACCGATTTGTCCAATAACAAATTGGCGACTCTACTGGGGACATTCCTTCAGATTTTTTCTATTATCCTTACTACCTTGCATTGTTTTAAGACCTTTGAGTCTTCACCTGACACTGTGTGATTAGTCAACCCTGAAATTCACTGGAAATCTTCTTTAGTTTTTTGTTTTTTCCAAAATTTTCTTGATTTCCGCATACTGCCTTTGAAAACTAGTGCGACATTAGCATAGTTTGTAGCCTGCAACACTCTAGATTATCACTCTATGTGCCACATTATCCTATGACACTTCTTGGAAAATCAAATTTTATTTGAATTTTTCTTGCCCAGGTCTCATATATGAACTTTGTTGTGAATCTTAGGTTTTCTTTACAGTCTTTTTAGCAGTCTTAGAACCTGTTTTTTATCATTGTTTCATTTCTTCTTGATTTCTTGGTTGTGTCTTTGGTAATTTTTTTCCTATATCTGAAATAGGTATAATCTCTTAGCATGTTATTTGAGTGTCTCTCAGCTGGATCTTAATTTCTTTTGTCAAAGTGTTTTATTGAATGGTTTTCTCTCATCTTTTGTGTTAAGGATTTTGTTTTGAAAAAAATTAAGATATTCTATCTTTTGCTTTGCATTTGGAATATCTTTGTAGTTTTGGAAATATCACTATGGAATTTTTTGTATCTTTTTGTTGTGTCTCGAGTTGTGGATGTGTATTTTCCCTTGAAGAATATTTTGTTTCTTTCATTACAAACTTTCATGTTAATTGAAAAAGAAAGAACTTAAGTAGAATTGCATTCATTTGCATTTTCAAGAGGAAAAATCTTATGCATTTAGACTTTTAGGCATAATTAGAATCATTAAGCCATTGATTGTTTTGTGAAAATATTGGGATCTGTCTTGGAAACAATTGCATTTTGAGTTTTTCATTTCAAAATAAAAGTACCTTCTCTCTCATGTAATTAGGATTCATCGAACGAAAATTGCATTGCATATCTTATTGCATGATATTTTGAGTCAAGGTAAAATATCATCAGTTTCACTTATGCATCCTTTTGAGTAAAAAACCAACCCTTAAAACTAAGCGCTAATAAAATTCATTCGATAATTTTTATATGATAGCACACCAACATTATCTTAGGTGTAGAGCTTTGGAATATGTGGTGAGGATAAATCTCCAAAGTTTTCAAAAAAACATTGGATCTTGTGTTAGAGAGACAAATCCAATTTCCACGTCTCCATCCTGGGCAGCCCTTCTCACACAAGGGTAAATCACAAGGTCGCATTAGGATCAATGGAGAAACTAACCTCACTTCGTTGGTCTAGGTGGAGTGGTCTGCATGTATTACAAATGGTGTCGTTAGACACTTTGGGATCAATTGGGAGGTCTTACCTCAGTCAGAGGCACCTCTTAAGGGGATTCCAAGTTTCAACCCTGCCCTTGCGTGTATACCCAACTGTCGATTGTTTCCCTAGGCTTGGGTGTTGTAAGTGGTAACCTTAGAGGCCATAATATTTAGGGCTCCTACATAAGGTGATGAAAGAGGGGAAAGTCCTTGTTGTACCTAGGTCAGACGTTGGTCAAACTCACTCGGGCTCCTTGGAGGGTAATCCATGGTTCTTTCGTGCGGGAACTTGTACCAGGGTGTAAGTCCATTAAGAAGGTCTCCAACGTAATTGTTCCACCCTCTCTACCCCACCCCTTTTTACAATGCTCTCATGACGTTGGATTTCATCACCAACTAGTGTGTTCACTATGAAAAATTTTGTTGCATGGTTTGCTTCCTAGTTTATTAGTTGAGTATTGTATGTTTTCTATAGTGGGATTTAAATTTTCTACCCTTTCTATTTTGGTTGGCAACGGTCTTCATCGATCATGTAGGATGTAGGGATTTCCTCCCAAATATTATCAACCAATACCTCCCCATTCACCCGAATATACTTCTTGTGGAGATATTGTTGATAAGGAAAATTACTCTAACATTGGGAGTGTTGCTACTCCTTTGATTGAACATTATAAGGGAGTTATCACAAGTGATCAGGAATGTTTTATCCATCCTACAAACCCACCACTAACTAATCACTTTGGTCCACTTTTAGTCTGAGTAAATTATTTAGGATAAATTGTAACTGAAGATTATCCTAGATTACCATCACGGCCTTTTGAAGAAGAAAATATGGAATCAGTACAACCTAATCAAAGTGAAGGATTCACAACCCCTATACAAACATATCGCATATCAGATCCAAGTAGAAATCTAGTTTGTCCTTTATGGTGAAATCCCTCGAGTGGTGATATTTTTGATAGGTTGGGTATTAGTCAACCATCTTTTAATACACCACTTGCACATGTTGTTAATAGTACATTCACTACATTCTCAAACCTTTTCCTTGGTCATACTATGGGGAAAATATGTAATATTGTTGCTATCTCAAGTTAGGTATCAAGTGGGACAGGTCTTTCCTTCCTAGTCAATTGAATAGTACCATGATGATTGCGCAAACTCTACATTTTCAAGCTAGTAGCTCTTCGACATCTCACAATCTCATTACAACACCACTTCTTCCTAGAGAAGGTAAATCACTTCCTCCTGGATATAATGATCTTAGTGGACGAGTTCCTAATCCTACCTATCTTTCACTAGGAGTATCAAACCCTCTTGGAGAATAAAGTGGTCAACATCCTTCTAGATCTCAGTTTTCATTTGGGACACAAATTACGGCTCAGGGGGAACCTTTAGCTAGAGAAAAAAACCTTGTTATGGACCAACCTTTTGTTGGATCATAGGTTATATGACCATATTGGAATATTGGAACACAACAATAGCCTGGGGGGAAAGCTACCTTGGCAAGCCCTTCAAGTGGATGAATCCATCACACAGGTCCCTCTAACCTTGTTATCCCAGGACTCAATCCTGGGAAATTTTTTCCCAGAACTACCCAAGTTGGACCCTATAACCCTATTTTCCCAGGTCTCGATCCTGGGAAGCCTTTTCCAGGAACCATGAACCCTACATAGAGTCAACCTGTTCAAATGGGTATTCATCCTCAAGGATGGATGCCTAGTAAACAAGTTAACCCTACTAATATGCCCCAAAACTCCCAACAACAACCTATGATAGGATCAATATATAATGCATTTTACAAGTTTCTTATGGTCCTACTATTATTCCAACATGACTTCCTCCTCAAAGTTACTAGTATCTGGAAGTTAATCAGAAATTTCCATTTTTATCCACTTTGGATTTACCAGACTTGTCTCGATTAATGAATGATCCCATTTCACACTCTCCTTTTTGGCCATTTATTCCTGCCAAATTACCCTCGGATATTCCAAAGTTCGATGGTAAACTGGGAGATGATCCTAATAATCATGTTATGACTTTCCATATTTGGTGTTCATCAAACTCATTGATGGATGACTCTATATGCTTATGTCTTTTCCAAAGAAATCTTACAGGGACCGTAGCTAAGTAGTACATTGAATTACCTGGAGGATTCTTCTGTGAATTTAATTCATTAACCATGGCCTTCCTCACACATTTTCAACTACCTATTTGATATGAAACAGGTACTAAAATTTCAAATTCACTTTGACAAACCAACTCTACTCATATTTCCGATCATATTCTTGAGTGGAGAAGGCGAAGACGATTAATCAAAGCTCACATTCTTGATCAATTCTTAGTTGAATGGTTCACTAAATATCCTTTACGATCCATCGCTCGAGATGTTGCTACGGGAGGAGTGGTTACTGAGGAACAAGCCATTATTTGTGACGAGTATATTGATTTGGTATATTCTTAGACTGGCACATTCTATGATATGATTCCCCATGCTCCTTGCTCATCAAAAAATCCAAACCCAACACCTCATGTGGAATCTCACACTGCTAATGGTGTGATTGGTTCTATTAATCAAGAGACTAAAAGTAATACTTCTACCACAACTTTCAACCCCAAGACAACTCTCACCACTATGACTACTCCAAATACTACACCTCCTTCTACTCCTTCTAGTAACACTTATGAGGTGAACACGGTTCAATCTACACCAACTGCTAAAACTAGAAATAATAAAAAAGGAAAAGGAAAAACAAAACAAACTTCCCAACCACAAGTAAAAATGAAAACTCCACCTTCTGAAGATAAGGAAAAACGTAAAACTAAATATCCTTGTCTCATTCGTGATGAGGACCATTACACTAAATATTTCTCGCGTTGTGTCGATGTAAATTGTTTCCTTAAAGGAAATTCAATCACACCTGTTGTATTGACCAATCCTTTCCCATATCAGAAAACTCAAATGGTTACTTCAGAACAACCCTCTGCGTTAGGAAGCTCTTATGTACTTATGTGTAAAACAGATAAATATAAAGAGGCTTCACTCACAACATGATCCAAAGACTATCCTTCCTCCAATGGAAGTGTTGCTGAGAAGCCTTCTCTGTCTACCCCACCCCCTATTGGTCCTCTACAGATTGATCGACTAGGTTCAGACATAGTGATTGTACCACCTCCAATAGGTGTTGTTTGTAGTTCATCTTTTAATCCTCATGCACGAGCTGCTCAGAACTACAGTAGTGTAGAAGATTTATCTCAAGCTCCCTCTACGATGTTGGCCCTNCTTATGTACTTATGTGTAAAACAGATAAATATAAAGAGGCTTCACTCACAACATGATCCAAAGACTATCCTTCCTCGAATGGAAGTGTTGCTGAGAAGCCTTCTATGTCTACCCCACCACCTATTGGTCCTCTACAGATTGATCGACTAGGTTCAGACATAGTGATTATACCACCTCCAATAGGTGTTGTTTGTAGTTCATCTTTTAATCCTCATGCACGAGCTGCTCAGAACTACAGTAGTGTAGAAGATTTATCTCAAGCTCCCTCTACGATGTTGGCCCTTGAAGTCCTCCAAACTTTCCCTACACAATGAAGAGTATTGTTGTTAGCAATTGGTGGAATTGAACCTAGTGATGTGAATATGATAGCCTTTGACTTGGAAACTCATCTTCCAAGGCTCCCTCACCAACTTGTGTTTCAGATTCAAGTCATTGTGAAACAAAAGACTATTTTTCGTATTGTTATAGACGAAGGATCCTCAACTTGTGTGATGTCTCTTAACTGTTGGAAAGCTACTGGTTCTTCGTCGATTAACCAATCACCTAATACATTAAAATCATTTGATGGTAGAGGATTTAAAACATTTGGAGTACTTATGGCGCTACCAGTTGAATTAGAAGGAAAGACAATCACTATTGAAGTATAAGTTGTCGATGCACCGCTCAATTATAATATTCTGCTAGGATGTAATTGGATTTACGCCATGTCTGTCATAGTTTCCACCTTGTTTTGTGTACTACGTTTCCTCCATCAAGGAAAAATAGTCACGGTAGACCAACTTTCCTACTTTAATTATGATTCATGCATTTATAGTGTTCCTTTTATCAAGAAAACCCCATCTTCATATGAGGATGTTGGAGTGGGTATCTTGAAAGACTCATCTATGATGGGAACTTTTCCACTCCCAACACCCGACATTCCTCCATATGTCGCCCAAGTCAACATGATTTCGACTGATACTAGTAAATCCATTGACTCATATGATCCTCAGCTAGTACCCAGTCTATCTGAATATGGCATTTATGATGATAGAATACCACTTAGTCCGATTGAAATTGCTTATGAAGAAATATAGTCTACCTCTGTGGTTTCTTCTGACACTAGTGACCCCATGAGTCATGTTTTATATGAGTACTCTCACTCTTCTTGGCTTATTTCTATGGCATCTTCTGATCCTTTTGGTGATACATTTCCCTCTAATGAGAGTATAATAGAGTCACGTCTTTGGAATAAACTCCTTGTGATGATATTCATCATCATTCCTCTTTCTTCCTTAAGCCCGAGACTATTGAGACTCATCCTGACACTCTTGTTTTACCTGAGATACTTACCGATTCTCATCATGATGTTTTATCTTAGGAGAATTTGGGAAACATATCCTCCACTATATTGATTGATATCTCATTCAAACCTGGAATCGTGGAAAACATTCATATAGGTGTCTCTTATTTTCCTGATGAAATACAAACTTACATAGCCCTATTCAAAGAATTTTGTGATGTATTTGCTTTGTCTTACGAAGAAAATCTTGGAATTGACCCAAATATCATTATTCATGAAATTAAGACTTATCCTGAAGCTAATCTTGTTCATAAAAAGCTTCGCCCTATTCATCCAAGAAAATTTGTTGCTATCAAAATGGAAGTTCAAAAACTTCTTAAAGAAGGTTTTATTTATCATGTACCTCTTATTGATCGGGTTTCCAATATTGTTCCTGTCACTAAGAAACAAGGTACGATCTATGTATGTATTGATTATAGGGATATCAATAGGGCTTGTCCTAAAGATAAATACCCAACCCATTTCATCGATCAAATCATTGATGATTGTGCTGGCAATGAAATATTTTCATTTATGGATGGTTTCTCTAGCTATAAAAAATTTAATATACTACCATCACATCTGTTGGATCAAGTTGTCATTGATGCCAATGGTTTGATTGATTGATGTCATTAATTGATGTCAAGTGATTGATTCATTCCAAAGGATTGATTGATTGATGATTGATGTAATGTAATATGTATTATCTTTGATGAGAATTCATAGATGAAGATGGATCAATGAGTTGTCATTGATATGATGAAGATGGATCAATGAGTTGTCATTGATACATGATGTATAGTTAATGTATATGATGCAGTGGTGGATTGATGCAAAATATGAATCATTATAGTCTTATCATGGTTGATAAAGTGTACAAATGGATGAACTCCAAAGTGGTCCCCTTATGGTGAAAGCCCTCACGAGAAGACGCTTTGCGGATTGAGATATCCTAGAAGAATGGTTGGAGAACCCATGTTTTATTATGGAATAATTGTATGAATATCAATGAATTTGTTGGTGAAACTATCCTATATGGATAGTTCTTGTCATACCATTCTTGTGGTATGTGGAATGTCACATAACTCCTCACGGTTTGAGAGTTATGGCCTTACGAAGTTGGAGGACCCTCACATGTTGACTTGAAGCCCCAAAAGGTCAAAGAAGTCAAAGTGCTNGTGACAAAGTCAAGGTGGATTATTTAAATAATAAAGATAAGTGACAAAATCAAGAAATGATAAAGTAAAGTGACAAAATCAAGAAGGAATATTTAAATGATAAAGTATTGGAGAATTTTATATTTATGGAAAGTGGTTAAACCCTAAAATAAGGAAAATAGGTTAAGTGACCTAGAGGATGAAAGTATAAATAATATAGAAACGGTCTCTTGAAATCCATCTTTTTTGTGGATCAATGGAGAGCTTCTTGTGAGAATATCTTTTGGATTATTGATGGAGAGCTTCTTGTGAGAGCTTCTTGTAGAGAATCTATGGTGTGGATCTCTTAAGCATGTGTTGAAGATCTATTCTAAGAGAGAGGAGATCGGGAGGATCTCATGGACGCATTGAATTTTAGGCAAGTCTGAGATCATGACGACGACATTCTCAGAATTACAGAAAAAACCTATTTTCTGGTGCGTACGTAGGTTGTCTGTGTATAGGGTGTGTATACACGAGTTGTCTGTGTACACGGTGCGTACAGTACACGGGATGTCTGTGTACAGGGAGCGTACAGTGGATAAAATCATGGATATTTGTGGTTGAGTTGATGACAAGTTGTTGAAGACTGAAGCAGGTTCCAGATCTGCATTCTATGGGCTCAGATCTGTCACTGAGACAATGGTATGGTTACATTATTGTCTTGATGGATAGTATTTCTTGTTGTGTTGTGAATTCTTAGGGAATTCTTGGTATGGTTACTATGATGTGGTTTATGTTGGTTGATGGAGTGAGCAGTACTCTTGTGATTCAGTTATGATATGATTGCTATGGTATACTAGTTTCTTATACATGATTGAGTTAGCATTCATATTGATTGGTTGTGGAGCATGAGTAAGCTATTGGAGAGCTTGGATGTGTTGTGACTGGCTGGTGGTCAGTTTGGACAGTGAGAAATAGAAGATAATGATAAATTGGTTGCAGAGGATCTGAGTTAATCTTGAAGGATAAAACCTAATAGCTCAGAAGGTATACGCAGGTTGTTGTATACCCTGGTCGCGAACATACATGGGTTGTAGTGAGCCAGGGCACGTACACACGTGGGCTGCACTACTGGCAGGTCCCGTACCTGTTGCAGATTGATATATGTTGAGGATTGTTGCTTCATCTCAGTTGGTGTTGAGGATGTAAGTTGAGTCTTGCATTATAGAGTTGGTGCTCTTGTAGAGTTGTACTCTATTCAGCTGTTGCTGAAAAACCCCAAGGATTGTAGTCCGTAATAAAAAGAAAATTGTACATACATCTTGTGTTCTTTGTGTTCCTTGTGGTGATGACTTATTGATGATATATTGTTGATATATGTTTTTGATATGTGTTCACATCTAACTGGTTATAAATGACAGCAATGAGTAATGAGTAAATGTTGAATGCTAACTAATGAGTTTTGTGAAAGAGGGAAGCTTTGGTAAAAATATCCCAACACTCATTCACCCCCCCCCTCTAAGTGTGGTAGGTGTGTCCAACAAGATCAACAAAAAAACGCTTTTATTTTTCCTTGGGGTACCTTTGCCTATAAAAAACTCTCGTTTGGACTCAAAAATTCTAACGCAACTTTTTAGCAGGATGTCTTATGTTTTTCACGATATTAAGCATATTGTACACCTCTATCTTAATTAATTACCTGCACATTCCATGTAGTGTCAGGATCATCCTGGACACCTTTGAGCTAGTTTTCTTAGATCTCACTTTTACAATATTCGCTTAAATGCACATAAATGTGTATTTTGTGTGGAGTCGGGACGTCTCCTTGGTTTTATTGTGTCCAAGAAAGGGATCTGTGTTCATCCCTTGAAGATCGAGCCCATCTCGAATTTACCTCCTCCTTTGAATTTACGCCAACTCTAAAGTTTGCAAGGGAAGGAAAAAAATTGCGTCAATTTGTTCCTAAATATGAAAAACTAACTAAGGGTTTTATCCGACTTCTTAAGAAAGGGGTTCCCTTTGTTTGGGATGGCACTGCTCAAATGGAATTTGATGCTCTAAATCACATGTTGACTCATACACCATTGTTACATCCATCGGACTATTGTTGAGATTATTTGTATACTTTGTTGCTTCTGACAGTACCATTGCTATGGTACTCATAGAAGAGGACGATTCAAATGATGAACATGTGGTCTACTATTTGAGTAAGATTTTGTCTCCTACTGAAATCAAATATTCATATGTGGAGAAATTGGCCTTGGCTTATGTTCACATTGTCCAATGTTTTCATCACTACATATTACTGCACAAAACCACCATTATTTCTAATTATAACCCCATGCAACATATCTTGACTCAACAAGTGTTGGGGGGAAAATACTCAAAATGTATTTTCATCTTACAATAGTTTTATTTTGAATTCAAAAAATCCAAATCTAACAAATCTTTGGTATTTGCTGAGATGATTTGTGACCTTCCCTCATTTGAATCTGAGAGTTTGATAGAAGAATCAATTCTTGATGAATCATTTTTTCTGATCATGTCTTCTGATTTGTGGTATAAACATATCATTATCTATCTCCAAACCCAGACCTTTTGGCTTGATCTTTATAGTATTGAACATCATCATATTCGATACCAAGATCACCAATACATCATTATTTGTGATACACTTTATCGTCATGGTGTCTATTATTTTTTCGATGATGTTTAACAAACGAGTAATCCGAGAGAGCCCTTAATGACTGCCATACTGGAGCATGTGGTGGTCATATGTTTGGTTATTCCATAGCCCAAAAAATCCTACGGGCAAGATACTTTTTGTCATCATTATTTAAATATTGCATCATTGTGGTCCAAAATTGTCATACATGCCAGATATACAATCATAAGTTGTGTGCCCCTCCTGCTCCTCTTCACCTTGTAGTTTATGCTGGTACATTTGCAAAATGGGGCGTTCATTTCATGATATATAACCCTCACTTATCCGGGGGGGCATGGGTATTGTTAGCACATAGAATGTGAAGGGGGTCAAAAACACCTTGGATTTTTTTTATTTTGAGTCATATGGTTTTATAAGTCTTATTTTTGGGTTATTTTTGTTGGCATAACTCAAATTTTGATTTGTATAAGCAAAATCAATGTTTAGCCTTGGTTTAGAGTCTTTATGTCATAAGATTATTCATCATGACAAGGATAATGGTCCTTATGAGTCACACTCTTGATATTTAAATCATCACCATGACATGTCTTGCCTCTAGTTGTACACAAGTTTTCCTTTTGTCACTTTCCAATCGTTTAGATGTCAAGTCAAAAATTAGATGTATATGTTTCCAACTCACCAGGAGAGTTCGCAACGTACTCATGAGTACCTAAAACATTCATTTGTCATCATTGTAGTTAATAAACGTGTCAAAGGGGATTTCTCTATTTTCATCGCCCTCATTTAGCCAACTTTTCAGGGATTATGTCACAGATCTTCTAATAGTCTCCTTGAAGTCCACAATTTGAGTTTGAATTTGGCGTTGTGAACTGTTCAATCCCATTTGTTGCCAACTCTCAAACCCACTTCTATGGCACTCTAAAATCTTCCCACTAGTCAAAAGTGTTATCCTAAACTCACTTCATCATTTCCTTTTCAAATCAACCATTTGTCCCACTTTCATATCATCTTTGTGAACTGATATTGTGCTGCTAAAACCCTGTTTTCACATAATTGTTTTTAGATGTCTGCATTTTACTACAAATATCAATGGATATCCCTCTTATCCTTTATTTTGAAATTTTTTCCATGTCATATCATTGATGTGTATAATATTTAAGGTAGATTTCCTAGCCAAGAGGTTTTTTCCCCTTCACAAGAAACTCAAGAATGTCTACAGGCAAAACAAAACCCACCAAGTTGAAATCAGAAAATTGAAGGCAGAGTTACAACCTTTTAGAGAAGAAGTGGAAAAGAGAAACTTAGATATGTTGGCCAAGGTGGCTACCAGAAGAAGCTCCAGAACATAAATATAAAGACAAAGGATCTTCCAAAACCAACATCATTTTTGTATAAGTTTTATATTACATGCTTTTACAACATTTAATGATGGTTATGAGTTTTGAGCTAGACTTAGCATTTTTTGTGATTTTCTCCAAGGATATATCAGATAATGAGTTTGTTGCATGTCTGGAATCATGGTAGAATTTTTAAGGTCTAGAATATTTTGAAAAAAGAAAAACAGCCTACTACAGGAAATTTCACAACGCCTGGACTCACTGGCACTGCAAAATGGTAATTTAAGACAGTTTGTAAGCAATTAACACACAACAAAGACTTGTTTTGATCATAAATTTTGAATCACGATATGGGTTCCTCTGAAATTTTGTGTGGAGGAAACACATGATGATTTTGACTTGCTGACAAAATATCAGCCTGACCCATTTCGTTTTTTTGGATAAAAGATAAAAACATCACCTACAAGAAAGTTCGCAAGGCATGTTGTAAAAGGCACTGCGAACTCTAACAGTCTGAAAAATTTGAGCTATGGGAGGGCTACCCGCTGTCAGGGAAGGTTTGAATGGTTTCCTAGGAGTTATTTGGACATGAGGAACATTTTTTCCATCTCCAGATCAAGCAGCATGACCTGTTTCAGAAGGAATTTATCACAATAGACAAGATCCAAAAAATAGGAATTTGTTATGTTTTTGTTGGAATCTTTTGTAAGAGATTCCTAAATGGAGGAGGATCCTATATGGTTCCTTGGTTTCTACCTCCTTAGGGTAGATAGGTATCATTCACTATATATGAAAGGGATTTTGATAAGGAAAGGGTTGGATTCATGATCCAAGAGAGGAGAGAGTTGGAGGAGCAGATTAGTTGCTCATTTGTAAGACTGAGGGCATGTTGTAATTAACATTTCTGCCATTAAAGATTCATGAGAGTTTTTTATCAGCTTGTCCTCTTTGCTTTCCCATTTATTTTTTACCTTATTGTATGAATATATTGCAATTTTTTAGGTTCAAAGTCTACATTTGATTAATGGATCCCTGAGCAGCAAAGGATATGTTGTAGATGGCCTATTAATAAAAAAAATTGTTCAAGAATTTTTCAATCTATTATGTAGAGAGGATCTATGTTTAGTAGACATTCTTTTTTTGTTCATTTTCCTTTCTTATAATCATCATCATATAAGCTATTAACCTGATCTTTTTCCTGATTTCCTTCAATCTGCAGAGTGGTTTTGACTCCATGCCCAATGGTAGATCACTTATCTACAGTCAAACGGTTTCCCTCTTTCTTGTTCTTTCTTATTGATCCACCCAATTTAAATTGATTTAATTTTTGAAATTTTGATGGGTATTAGGTGTGTTCTTAAATAAGTCTAAGAACAACTTCTAGTGCTAACATTTTTGGCATTGTTGTCGGGGACGAAAGTGAAGTAATCTTCCCTGGAAGGATGACATAGAACATAGCCAGTCTG
>JZKD02S0759359.1:0-14810 GCA_000966675.3 Picea glauca
CCCTAACTTTGTTGAGGGGCAGGAAGCTCGAGACAATGCACCTCCTTGAATGGTTCTTTATGTTTTTCAAAATTGTTAGTTTTTTTGGGGAAAAATTGTAAAGCAAGTTACTTGCATAAATACTTGGAATCCTTGTATAGAAAAGGCCTTAGATGTCATGTTAACTATATTAGTGTTACAACAATTTTTGCCACACTCCATGCATCTTTCTCTAATGGCCTTCCATTTCCCTCTGTAGACCTCATTTCCCCTCACTCCAGAGCTTAAAATACTCATTTTTATAAATGTACGCGACCTTCCAGTTATACAGCTCGCGTGCATATGCGAGTTGCTCCATTACAACCTGCATACATTGGGTTTGGTGCACAAAAAATAAAAATTGTGTCAGGTTTCCATGCCATGTCACGAGATCTATGATCCTTGACCTTCCATATACTGGAAACACTTCGAATCGACCCTTCAATTCCATTTGGAGGATATAAATTGAGCCATATCCAAGCCTTGAAGATACATAATTCATCATTGAGAGCAAAGACACTCTGGAGATTCACCTCAATTGAGTTTGTATCCCTTTGTCCTTGAAAGTTTGGACTTCTTTTGTTCAGCCCCCAAGCGCTTCCTATCTTGTGATGGAGAACCCCATTGACTCCTACATGTGAGCTTGCCTTTGCGAATGATTGAAGTGGTGGAGGCCCAACTGAAGGGACTTAGTTTCTCAATTCTGATATGTGTCGTTACAGAAGTTTGTCACCTATGTACTTCTGTTGATTACATCAATAGAAATACTCTTTTCTCGTCCAATTGATATCTTGCAAATATTTGTATTGTTTTCCATGGGCGTATTTTTTATGAATGTTAATGGATTATGTTGATTTATATGCTAACATTATATATCATTACCACATGATTGTGTATCTTGGTTGTTGAAGACAAGTTACAGGTGTAAAGCTTTGGGTCGCGTGCTCAACGATGGTATTCTTCGAACGTCCAGACGAGGTAAGCTTCTAACCTTCTCTTGTTAGCATTTCAGTTATATAACATATTTGATATTAGAGTTTATTTCTGGGTATCGTTCTGTCTATTGTGGCTTGCCCCTAGCCATAAAGAGATTTTCCTCATAACAATTAGAACTATGCTCAACTTTGAAGCAAGCTTTAGAATATTTAAAATATTTTATATGTAATTGATAACTTTGACACAACCTCCTTTGAATGAATATAATTTTTTATTCATTTTTTTTTTAAATTAATTTAAAAAATATATATAAAAATGGATTTGAATTTGGGTTATTATCTCTACATATATATTATAAATTTAGTCCCTACTTTAAATATCTAACAATAAATTTACAATTACAATATTAGAATTTATAAAATTTTAATCTTTTAAAGAAAAATGTGAAACTTTTTACTTCTCAATAAATGAGTAAATATTAAATATCTAACAATAAATTTACAATTAAAATATCAATTAAAACTTTTAAAATTTTAATTTTTTAAAGAAAAATTTGAAACTTTTTACTTCTCAATAAATGAGTAAATATATACTATTACTAAACCTACATTTTATTCCAATACATCTATCTAATTACTTATATTTTTCATCACCCTAAAAGCCATAATACAAATCCAACCTCATGTCTATATTCTCTATAAAATCCTACCATTTATTAAAAAGTCAATATACCACCGATGACCTTGTAACCTTCTTTCACAAACTTCTAACCATCCTCAATAATATCCCTTTGCTATCTTTGAAAATGCCTATACAACTAATGATGGTTGAGGTTGTAATGTCTAATATGTTGAGCTAACGAATGACAAAAGAGAGCCAACTAATGATGAAAATAGGTATTCATTTTTTAAAAGTTGTGGGGTTACTATTGTAACGAAATGCGTTCATTACCTAATAATAAGTGACAACTATGATGCTTTCAATGACTTAAAGCAACCCCAACTGCAAGAATCATGTGAGGGTGTGATGGATATTGATGTCATGTGTATGGATTAAGACGACCTAATTATACAAATTTACTTTCACATAAGTAAACAATACATTAAATATTATATAATTAATTTCAACTTTTTCTGTCAATTTAATTTCATATTTTTCAATCTTATAACAGATTGATAAAGAATATTTAAAAGTGAAGTAAAAAGTAGAATAGATGGCTACAAAGTTTTTGATATTAGTGTTAATAATGAATTTATTGTTGATATTAATGTTAATGATGAATTTATTTTCACAACTTGTAGATCTTAATTGATCTGTGGTTATTATCAATTTGATGTTTATAATTACACGTTATTATTAAAAATACTTATCCTTATCACTGGTTATTATCAATTTGATATTTATAATTACACGTTATTATTAAAAATATTTATCTTTATCACTATTGTGAGAAATGGGATTAACAAAAGTTTAGAGTGCTTTTAAGTATAAATGTATGGATAAAAATCTTCAAAAGTGAACTCCACTAAAACCTCTACAATTTGAAATTAAGGTTTTTTTTGAAAAATTTGTGGATATTTTTTATAATTTCATTTTTTAAATGGGTGGAAGCTTTAGTAGATGTTATTTTTTGGTGCACTTCTTTCAATATGGGGCGTTGGTGTGCCAATGATATGGGAATGCAAGACACCTAGGGTGTAACATACCCAACCCCCTAAATACCCTTTTAAGGGACGAGGTATTAATTTTTTATCTTTCCTGAACCTCCTCAAATTCATTTAAAAGGGACACCATTGTCTTCTGCTCAACAAGAGTTTTCCAATGACTATAAGTTTGCTCAAAACAAACCTCTAGATCAAAACTTATGGCCCTTTGAATTTTCTGGGTTTTCAATAGCCAAAGACCTCTACACTGCCATGTGGCCTTCACGTCACCCATATCATTCGAAGTGGGATGGCATGTCATAATATGTTAGCGTGGCACCTGGCACACAATTCATAAGGCATAGACCCATCGGGATCTTGAACCTTTACACACCCAACCTTGTGCTACGCATTCTTCCAAGATCCGACTTAACTAGGTGTTGACACTTGTCCATCGGGTGTTGGCTTGGTTACGTCGACTGATGCAGGAGCATCGCCAACTCATCAAGCGAGCCAGCACATCAAGTGGAGATCAGCTGGATAAACAAACCCAAATTTTTGAAGTGCTTTGGGATTGTAGCACAAGTCTTTAAATGAACCATTTATGAAGGCGCATCTGTATATTGTATTGGACCTTGAGCCTTAAGCTCTCGTCCTTTGGTAGATAGTCGACATTTAATAGATTTAATGCTGGTAGATAGGATGTTTAAGTCTAGATTTGATAGTTAGAGTCCGAGAGGGAAAACGGATATAGACACCCTCATTGTACCATTGTAAGATAGGAGTGAATAGTAGAGGAAACATTCAGGAGAAGAGGAGAGCAACCAGAGAAGATTGTATGAAGAACACCCATGTACATGCATTTGAATTAATAGAAGGAAGCTTTGATTCAAACTCATGGTTGGTGTTGTTTTCTCTGTGTATTGATGTTATGCTCAGGAATGTTTACTTTCTTGTTATGCATTTGCTTTGTATATGTTGTGCATGTGATTTCATGTTTCAAACTGAAGTCTGAAAGGGAGAGAGAGTGAGGTTCAATTGTTTCTCTATCTGAGCCAGGAGATTCCTGCAAGGTGTGCAGTTGAATTCATCCGCAAGGAGTGCATTGATGAAGGCTCAGTAGTTTAACTTTTGTTCTTATTCACCCAGAAGTAGAAGTGGGTTGTTGAAGCCGTGCAAGGAGTGAACAGGCTGAAGAAGAAGTCTCAGTTGTTAATCTGAGCAAAGGAGATTGAACACTGCTGTTGTAGGAAGTGCGCAGAGTCGGAAGGATTCAACACTTGGGAAGTTGTTGAATGTTGAGCGCAAGGAGTGCGCGCGAGTTCCTCTGAAAAGAATCAGAGTGGAAAATCTCAGGAGGAACAAGGCCTTTGAAACTATCGGAAGGCTGCATAGACGATTTCTATGTTAAGAAGTCTTCAAGAAAGGAGGAGAGATCGATGGTCAGAATCTTACTAAGCAGAAGACTAAATCCCGTCAGCCGTCAGATCTCGGGAAGTTGCACAGAGTTTAAGTCCTAGTACGTAGACAAGGAGTCCCGGAGGAGTCATCGGGATACCAAGATCATTGGGGTTTTGTTAAGGTAGATAATCGGGACCTTGTGGTTCTCGAAATCCCGAGGAAGGATCACAGCCGTTGATCTCAATAGGACACGTGTCAGACATCAAGGTAGGAGTCGGGATTTAACCCATCGGGGATTTCAGAAGTGTGAAATCGTTGTATGTTGGAATCGCGATCTGTGATATCCCGACGGGGCACTTAGAACCGTCCATCAGCAGGGACACATGGTGAGAGATCCCGAAGAGTCGGGAATCAAAGAATCGGGGTTTCCGGAGACAAGAGACTCGAGCATGTTGAAATCGCGATCCACGATTTCCCGATAGGATTCGAGCCATCCAAACCGCAGGGACACGTGGCAAGAGATCCCGGAGAGTCGGAGTTCAGGATATCGGGGTTTCAGGAGTCGTGAAACACTTGCAAAATGAAATCGCGATCCGCGATTTCTCGACACGGTCAAAGCCGTTCGATTTAAGGGACGCATGTCCAAGGATCTTAAGGAGTCGGGGTTCGGCATTTCAGGGTTTCCGCATACAAAGGAATTGTTGCATTAGAAGTCGCGATTTCGCGATACCCGACAGAGCGAGAGAAAACGATGATGTGGAGGAGAAAGTTCACACGTGCATCGAAGTTCGACATTTCGAGATTCTCGGTGACGAGGAAATCACGGGAGGAGAAGTCGCGAAATCCTGAAACGCGATGGTCCCACAGTCATAGTATCTCAGTGGGGGACCGGTGTCATCGCACATCAGGGTTCGGAACTTTGGAAGTTCTGTGAACCAACGCATTTGAAATCGCGAAACTCCGATACACAATTTCTCAATCACCACTGGACTGTGGGCCATAGGCACCGGAGCATAGGACATGTGTTGGAAGGTCAAGCCTTGCAGTGAGTCAACGCCAAGTGGAATCGGGGATCGGAGAATCAGAGATCCTGAGAACGTAAGTTCTATGCATTCCAATTCTGCGAATTTCGAAATTTCGATAGGGGAAAAGACCATGTTCTTGTGGGCCAACAGGTCACATGCGAAAAGAGTTAGCCGGAGGGAGCTAAGAGGGCAGAGAGTGCTACCGGGGATCAGGAATCGGGGATTTGCGAGGCAAGTTGTCTATGACCTCATAAGGGCCGATTTCCCGACGGGAGAATTCCCGATAAGAGCAAGGAACACGTGGGTGAAATTTCATCGGGTTTCGGGGATTTGTGAGACCCGAACCTGTGAGTTCAAGACTCGCAATTACGCGAAGTCTGATTTCCCGATTTGGAGTAGGGGGATCATAAGGAGCATTCTGTGGGTGTCGGAAAGTCCCGATAAGGGATTGGAAGAGCTTTTTGAGTTCTTCGGGCCTAGGAGAAGAGAAGGTCCTGTGGGAGCGGATGTGCCCTGGGTGGCACGTTTGCATCAAGTGGTATCAGAGCGAGAAAATTTCTCTGTTTTCTATAGCAGAGAAGAAAAGAATAATTTCACCATGCCATTGAGGAGAGAAAGACAATCACCCGATCCAGAGGATAGGGGGAACTAGAGAGGAAGATGGAGACAAGCACAGAATCCAGAAATGGAGAGGCAGATACGTGATCTCCGAGCAAGATTAGAAGATATGGAAGTAGCGCAGAGACGCACAACCAGTGCTGGAGATCTGAGTGACTTTGAAGGCGAAGTTGAAGTTGAACAACAAGGAGAAGTTGCAGCCAAATATGCAGCCAATGAGTGATTAATTAAGGCTATCGCCCGGATGAGTTCAAAAACAAAGATGGACATTCCAGCTTATGAAGGGAGTCTAGATGCAGAAGAGCTTCTAGATTGGATTAGATCTCTTGACACCTACTTCGATTATGAGGATATCGAAGAGGATAAGAAGGTCAGACATGTTGTCACCCGACTGAAGGGACACACAACATTATGGTGGGACGAGCTTCAAGTAGATAGACGTTCTAAAGGCAAACAAAAGATTAAAAGCTAGGATTGAATGATTGCGAAGATGAAGGAAAAGTTCATCCCAAGGGATTATCAAATCACGCTGTTCAGGAGAATGCAGAACCTGAGACAAAAGTTGATGACAGTAAAGGAGTATACTGAGGAATTCTACAAGCTAAATATTAGAGCAGGTCATCGGGAGAGCGATGATGAAAAAGTTGCCAGGTACATGAATGGCTTAAGATACAATATCCAGGATGAGATGAGTATGAAAACCATCAGAATGGTGGAAGATGCATATCAGATGGTGTTGAAAGCTGAGGAAAAGCTAAGCTGTAAGCCAGCACAGCGAGGCCGAGGTAGGAGCCAACCAAAAGGTAAGTCAGTTGCCCAAGATAGGTTTCAGAAATCCAAGGATGACTGGAAGAAGCCTCAGACTAGAACGGAAAGAGGTGGAAGTTCACAGCGAGGCCAGCACGCTGAACAACGAAGGCAACAGACAGAACAGAGTGGAGGATACGCTGATAACAACACATTTCCTCGTACCAGAGGTAGAGGAAGAGGCAGAGGTGGAGTCATCACATGCTTCACATGTGGAAAAAATGGACACAAGGAAGTTGACTGTCCAGATAGAAAGAAGGATGGAGGAAAATCTCACATTGCTGAGGCATAGAGGCGAGAAGCTGAAGCAGAAGACGCAGAAGACGGAAGGTCACTTATGATGCGTAAGGTTCTCTTAACACCCAAGAAGGAGGTGGAGGACACAACTCAAAGAAACAGACTTTTCAGAACCACATGCAAGACCAAATACAAGAAATGCAAGGTTATTGTGGATAGTGGAAGCACAGATAATCTTGTTTCAACCGAGATGGTGGAGAAACTAGAACTGGAGACAACTGATCACCCGAGTCCGTACAAAGTCTCATGGATACAGAAGGGACATCAAGTAAGTGTCACTAAACAGTGCTTAGTTGACATCAAGATAGGAGGATACAATGATAAAATACTCTATGATGTTATTCCTATGGATGTATGTCATTTATTGTTGGGCAGACCATGGCAATATGACAGGAACGTAATTCATGATGGGAAGATGAATACGTATACTTTAGAGAAGAATGGAAGAACACATATGCTACTTCCAATTAAAGATAAAGAAGTAAAACYAGAACYRAGGAATAYTGTACTTCTCATGAGTGGGAAGGAACTTCTGGCRGAAGTAAAGAAGAAGGAAGATCCACAATTCTTTGTGGTCAGGAAACCAAAAGTTGTTTTGACCAGCACAAGAGTGGATGATTTGCCGGAAGAAATTCAGGAACTGCTGGAAGAGTTCGTTGACATTGTGGTAGACGAATTACCTCATTTGTTGCCACCGATGAGGAGCGTAAGTCACCATATAGACCTCATACCAGGAGCCAGTTTTCCGAACAAAGCTGCGTACAGGTTGACGCCGCAGGAGAACGAAGAAGTCAAAAGGCAAGTGCAGGAACTATTGGATAAAGGACCGATTAGGGAAAGTTTAAGTCCATGTGTCGTTCCAACGGTGCTGAGTCCAAAGAAAGATGGAGGTTGGAGAATGTGCACTGATTCCAGAGCCATTAACAAAATAACCATCAGGTACAGGTTTCCATTACCATGGATGGATGACTTGATGGACTGTTTAAGTGGAGCCAAATTTTTTTCAAAGGTTGATTTGAAAAGCGGATACCATCAAATTCGCATGAGGGAAGGTGATGAGTGGAAGACAACCTTGAAAACCAACGAAGGGTTGTATGAATGGCTAGTCATGCCGTTTGGCTTGACGAATGCACTGAGTACCTTTATGAGGCTGATGAATGAAGTGCTGAAGGAATTCATTGGTAAGTTTGTCATTGTTTATCTGGATGACATATTGATTTTCAGCAAAACAAAAGAAGAACATCTGAAGCATTTGGCTGCAGTAATGAAGAAGCTACAACAGGAGAAGCTATTGATCAACATGAGGAAATCTTCATTTATGAAGACAGAACTCATTTACTTGGGATTTGTCATATCGGTGAATGAATTAAAGATGGATCCAAGTAAAGTGGAGGTAATTAAAAATTGGCCATCGCCGAGAAATATTTTCGAGGTGAGAAGTTTTCATGGACTGACTAGTTTCTACCAAAAACTCATCAGGAATTTCAGTGGAATTAGTGTAGCAATGATGGATACTGTCAAGAAAAGACATAAATCTTTTCATTGGACTGGAGAGGCAGAGAAGAGCTTCAATCTATTGAAGCGAAAGATCATGGAGCAACCGGTTTTGGTGTTGCCGGATTTTATGAAGGTGTTTCAGGTAAAATGTGATGCAAGTGGCTTTGCCATAGGAGCGGTCTTGAGCCAGGAGGACAGACCTGTTGCATATTTTAGTGAGAAGCTGGATGAGGCAAAAGTGAACTACTCCACATACGACAAAGAGTTTTATGCTATCATACAGGCGCTGAAGAAGTGGAGGCATTATTTGATTCCGAAAGAATTTGTTCTGTATAGTGATAATCATGCATTATAGTTTGTGACTCAACAGGAGAAGTTGAATCAGAAACATGCTAAATGGGTAGAGTATATGCAGAATTTTACATTTGTAATTAAACACATTTCAGGTACTGCTAACAAAGTGGCTGATGCTTTGAGCAAGAAGTGTTTTTTTTTGCAGGAGTTCCGAGTCAAAAAATTGGGTTTTGAAAATCTTAGGGACATGTATGCAGGTGATGCAAATTTTGCAAAGGCATATGAAGTAGCTGAGAATCCAGTTCTCAGGGACAGAAGCCCTTGGATAGATTATATGATCCAAAATGGACTATTGTTCAGAGGAAATCAGTTATGTATTCCAAATTGTTCCATGAGGGAGAATCTGTTAAAAGAAAAACACAGCGGAGGCTTGGCAGGGCATTTTGACCACGACAAGACATTTGCAAAGCTAAGCGAAGCATACTTTTGGCCAGGGATGCAGTCGGAAGTCAAGAATTTTGTCAATAGGTGCAGAATTTGCCAGCATTCAAAGGGAAGGAAGAAGAATGCGGGATTCTATCAATCATTACCCATACCCGAGAGGCTGTGGGATGAAATCAACATGGATTTTGAATTGGGATTGCCTAGGACGCAAAGAGGACATGATTCGATATTTGTGGTGGTTGACAAGTTTTCCAAAATGGCACATTTTATCCCATGCTAGAAGACCAGTGATGCAACTCATATCGCAAATTTGTTTTTCAAGGAGGTCATTCAACTTCATGGTTTACCCAGAAGCATAGTATCGGACAGGGATACGAAATTCATTGGACATTTCTGGAGGACACTCTGAAAGAAGATGGGAACTAACTTGATGTTTAGTTCTGCCCATCATCCTCAGACGGATGGGAAAAAAAAGGTGGTAAATAGAAGTCTGGGAGATTTATTAAGAAGCTTGGTGACAGAGCACCACAGTAGCCCGGACAATGTGTTGCCACAGGTAGAGTTTGCATACAACGACTCAGTGAACAGGAGCATAGGAAAAAGTCCATTTGAGATTGTATATGGCAGGTAGCCAAGAGGAGTATCCGAACTGAGGGATTCAAAGAAGATAATGACTAAGAGTGCAAGCGCTGAAGAATTCGCAGAGGCGATGGAAGAACTTCATAGCAGGGTGAAGGAGCGATTGCTGGAATCAAACCAGGAATATAAGCGCAGAGCGGATCAGCATCGAAGACAACTTTATTTCGAAGTTGGTGATCTATTTATGGCACATTTGAGGAAGGAAAGGTTCCCAAGGGGAACATACAACAAGCTGAAAATGAAGAAAATTGGGCCATGCAAAGTCCTAAAGAAATTGGGAGAAAACGCTTATGAAATTGAGTTGTCGGATGGCATCAGAATATCTCCGACATTCAATGTCTCGGACTTATATCCATATAAGGCTGAGAAAATAGGAGTTGGAAGTGATGAACAACCAAAAATCCAATGGCAGAAGCAGATGCCGATTGCAGAGAAGCCACAGATGGAGCGTATACTTGATAAGAGGGTGAGAAAAAAGACCAGGCGGAAGCAATACTTCGAGTATCTGGTCAAATGGAAGAACCACCCAATGAAAGATGCCAGCTGGGAGACTGAAGCAGTGATTCAAAAGCATGGACAGACCATGCAGGAGCTTATGGACAGGAGCCCATGAAAGTTTTCAAGCCGAGGAGTATGATGTAGGAGCATCGCCAACTCATCAAGTGAGCCAGCACATCAAGCGGAGATCAGCTGGATAAACAAACCCAAATTTTTGAAGTGCTTTGGGATTGTAGCGCAAGTCTTTAAATGAACCATTTATGAAGGCACATCTATATATTGTATTCGACCTTGAGCCTTAAGCTCTCGTCCTTTGGTAGATAGTCGGCATTTAATAGATTTAATGCTGGTAGATAGGATGTTTAAGTCTAGATTTGATAGTTAGAGTCCGAGAGGGAAAACGGATATAGACACCCTCATTGTACCATTGTAAGATAGGAGTGAATAGTAGAGGAAGCATTCAGGAGAAGAGGAGAGCAACCAGAGAATATTGTATGAAGAACTCCCATGTATAGGAATTTGAATTAATAGAAGGAAGCTTTGATTCAAACTCATGGTTGGTGTTGTTTTCTCTGTGCATTGATGTTATGCTTAGGAATGTTTGCTTTCTTGTTATGCATTTGCTTTGTATATGTTGTGCATGTGATTTCATGTTTCAAACTGAAGTCTGAAAGGGAGAGAGAGTGAGGTTCAATTGTTTCTCTATTTGAGCCAGGAGATTCCTGCAAGGTGTGCATTTGAATTCATCCGCAAGGAGTGCGTTGATGAAGGCTTAGTAGTTTAACTTTTGTCCTCATTCACCCATAAGTGGAAGTGGGTTGTTGAAGCCATGCAAGGAGTGCGCAGGATGAAGAAGAAGTCTCAGTTGTTAATCTGAGCAAAGGAGATTGAAGACTGCTATTGCAGGGAGTGCGCAGAGTCGGAAGGATTCAACACTTGGGAAGTTGTTGAATGTTGAGCGCAAGGAGTGCGCACGAGTTCCTCTGAAAAGAATCAGAGTGGAAAAGCTCAGGAGGAGCAAGGCCTTTGAAACTATCGGAAGGCTGCGTAGACGATTTCTATGCTAAGAAGTCTTCAAGAAAGGAGGAGAGATCGACGGTCAGGATCTTACCGAGCAGAAGGCGAAATCCCGTCAGCCGTCAGATCTTGGGAAGTTGCGCAGAGTTTAAGTCCTAGTACGCAGACGAGGAGTCCCGGAGGAGTCATCGGGATACCAAGGTCATCGGGGTTTTGTTAAGGTAGATAATCGGGACCTTGTGGTTCTGGAAATCCCGAGGAAGGATCTCAGTCGTTGATCTCAATAGGACACATGTCAGACATCAAGTCAGGAGTCGAGATTTAACCCATCGGGGATTTGAGGAGTGTGAAATCGTTGTATGTTGAAATTGAGATCTGTGATATCCCGACGGGGCACTTAGAAACGTCCATCAACAGGGACACATGGAAAGAGATCCCGAAGAGTCGGGAATCAGAGAATCGGGGTTTCCGGAGACAAGAGACTCGAGCATGTTGAAATCACGATCCGCGATTTCTTGATAGGATCCGAGCCGTCCAAACCGCAGGGACACGTGGCGAGAGATCCCGGAGAGTCGGAGTTCGGGATATCGGGGTTTCAGGAGTTGTGAAACACTTGCAAAATGAAATCGCGATCCGCGATTTCCTGACATGGTCGGAGCCGTTCGATTTAAGGGACGTGTGTCCAAGGATATGAAGGAGTCGGGGTTCGAAATTTTGGGGTTTCCGCATACAAAGGAATTGTTGCATTAGAGGTCGCGATTTCGCGATACCCAATAGAGCGGGAGAAAGCGGTGACGTGGAGGAGAGAGTTCACACGTGCATCGGGGTTCATCATTTCGGGATTCTCGGTGACGAGGAAATCACGGGAGGAGAAGTCGCGAAATCCCGAAACGCAATGGTCCCACAGTCATAGTATCTCAGTGGGGGACAGGTGTCATCGCACATCGGGGTTTGGAACTTTGGAAGTTCTGTGAACCAGCGCATTTGAAATCGTGAAACTTAGATACACGATTTCCCGATCACCACTGGAGTGTGGGCCATAGGCACTAGAGCATAGGACAGGTGTTGGAAGGTCAAGCCTTGCAGTGAGTCAACGCCAGGTGGCATCGGGGATTGGATAATCAGAGATCCTGAGAACGTAAGTTCTACGCATTCCAATTCCGCGAATTCCGAAATTCTGATAGGGGAAAAGACCGTGGTCTTGTGGGCCAGTAGGTCACATGCAAAAAGAGTTAGCCGAAGGGAGCTAAAGGGGCAGAGAGTGCTACTGGGGATCGAGAATCAGGGATTTGCGAGGCAAGTTGTCTACGACCTCGTAAGGGTCGATTTCCCGACGGGAGAATTCCCGATAAGAGCAAGGAACACGTGGGTGAAATTTCATCGGGTTTCGGGGATTTGTGAGACCCGAACCTGTGAGTTCAAGACTCGCGATTACGCAAAGTCCGATTTCCCGATTTGGAGTAGGGGGATCATAAGGAGCATTCTGTGGGTATCGGAAAGTCTCGATAAGGGATTGGAAGAGATTTTTGAGTTCTTCGGGCCTAGGAGAAGAGAAGGTCCTGTGGGAGCGGACGTGCCTTGGGTGGCGTGTTTGCATCATCGACTAATGTCATCTCAGGACATTAGCTCTCGGGACCTTGGCCCTTTTACATTTTTTGAAATCCCCAAAACTCCTGATCATGGATGAGATGGCACCTAGGACACGTGGCCCTATCCTATCATGCCAAAAGTCCTAACCATGGCATGACATGTGGCCACCATAATCTCATGACATGTGGCACACGTTTTTCCCACAGATCTCTATCCGAAAATGCTAAAACCACTTGACACGTGACACGTTCTACACTTGACACGTGGATATCCATGTGGGATGACATGGTACACACATCACCACAGGATGTCTAGCTTGTCCAACAAGGATTCAACACTTATTCACTCCTTATTTATTGAATGTTGTCATCCAACGCCATCTTGGATCTTTCGAGCATTGACTATCGACCTTTTCATAAGGCCTATTTCCAAAAATCTCCCGACAACCAAGATTTGATTATAGTTGGCATCTTGGGGAACGTGGCCTTATCTGGTCATGCCACCTAACATGACACATGGCACCCATACCGCTCAACATGTGACACACATTTTCCACTAGGACCTTCGTCCAAATATGCCAAATCAACATGACACGTGGCACCACCGAGGGGTGACATGTGGCCCTCCCTCGTCACGACACATGGTGACACCACGTAATCACGAACATCAAGACTGCGGCCCCTTACTGACCTCTTGTAGATTAAAAATACCCGCTGTCCACCATCCGGGGATTGCGAGATAGTTAATCAAGCTAATCCCATGATTAATTAAGGTAATCACCAAATTACAAGAAATTCCAATGCTCAATGTCCCAAGGATTACGAGGTGATTAACTAACGTAATATCGATGGTTACGAGAGGTTTAACCAGGTTAATCCTAGGATTACAACTCTTGACCATTTACTGCAAGATCTACGATAGATATTTTTCTGTTGTGTGGGATCCAAAGGGGACATGTGTTGTTTCCCGATGATTGCGAACATCAAACTGCGGCTCTTTATAGGTTCTCTTCACACTAAAATTCTTGAGGTCCGAGATCTGATTAAATTTTCATAACAAAGATCTGTGGCTGAGATCTCTTGGCTTCAAGATCCTACAACTAAGGATTTAGCGGGGGAGGTTAAATCTGAGGCCTCCACTCCCAATCTATCCCCATAGTTTCTCCACCAGCTAATCAAACGCTGCCAAGTTTCAACCCCTTGACCTCATGTCTCCCCACGTGGATCCCATGTCACATGTGATATTGCCTCCCTCTCATCCACACACACACACACACACACACACACACACACACACATATAAAGATTGGAACCTTGCGTGGGAACCCTGTCCACCGAAAATTAGGCATCAAGGTTTCCAAAGGGTTGGGCCTTGAAAATATTCTGAGGTATGATGCTTCGGTACCTCGGGGCATTAAACCCCTCATGAGCATATATATTAGATCCACGATCGAGGTTTCCTCGGACAACATATTTGATGATCGGGTTTTAAGACGCTTGTTTAAAGGCTTAAGCCTGATAGGTGCCCATTCTCCACCCTCGAAAAATCAAGCCCCACCATATCATGGGAACCTTGGCCACTATGTCTGCCTTCGTGGAAACCTTGTCACACATGAAAACAACTCCCTGTTAACAATTGTATGTATATAATAAAGGTACAAAAGTAGGGGTTGGAACCCTATCCTGTTGAGTATTGGCATGTCGGGACTTTCAAAGGAGTTCAGACTTAGAGTTATTCTGGGGCCTGATGCTTTGATGCCCCAAGTCGTGCAAGCCCCTCCTGAGCTTGGTTAAAAAATTTGATGGTCAAGATTGCCTTAGCACTGTGATCTGATGGTGGCTACTAGTCCATTTCTAAACGGTTGAGATCGACCATATTCACTAGATCGACAACTATTGTTCCTCACATGGGTTTACATGAGATTATGATGGGTAACCAACCCATCTTTGAATGGTTGAGTTTAACTCTCAGATTAGGGATCAACGATTGTTGAGTCTCGTCGATTTCATTCAATATAAATTGAATTATAACTTGAGCTTTCGGGATTTATCAGTCTTGCAGCCTCATGCTGCATCATTCTGCTGGG
>JZKD02S0759370.1:0-14810 GCA_000966675.3 Picea glauca
CTCCTAGGACGAAGTGTTGGTGAACTGACATTTATAATTTCATGGGGACAGTTGGCTCCCTCGTAACCGGGCCATCCACCTCCCCAACTGTCACCCCATCCGGGCTGAAGGTGTCACAACTAATTAACTGGGTTACCGTATTCCTAAAAGTACCTGGGCCCACCTCCCTCCACAACCACCTGCTGTCTCTTGGGATTTGAAACACTTCCCACTAAATTCCATTCATCTTTGTCCTCTGCCATTTACATCGTACTGAGGTTTGAGTTCTAACCTCCTAGGACGAAGTGTTGGTGAACTGACATTTATAATTTCATGGGGACAGTTGGCTCCCTCGTAACCGGGCCATCCACCTCCCCAACTGTCACCCCATCCGGGCTGAAGGTGTCGCAACTAATTAACTGGGTTACCGTATTCCTAAAAGTACCTGGGCCCACCTCCCTCCACAACCACCTGCTGTCTCTTGGGATTTGAAACACTTCCACGTTCGCAAGGTAATCTGCTTCCAAATTTGATTTTCTCCTAACATGCTTTGGGATGATGGCTGAGCTACCCCTGATGGATTTAGCAATCTCTGAAAAGCCATCTATAACCTCCAGTTCGTCGAAACTCTCTCCGGATGGGTGCCATTAATGATTTTTCTCAGCCCATCGACAATAAGCTACGAGTCCCCTTCTACTATCAGAGCTTTGTAGTCCAGGTTCGCTGCAATCCTCAAACCAGTTAGCAAACCTGCCAGTTCAGCTCCATTATTAGTGTTATGCCCAAGGCGAATAGTGTATATGCTCTGTATTTCCCCGACAAAGTCCTTGAAAACCCCTCTCACCCCTGCTTGACCCGGATTGGATTTTGGGGCTCCGTCAAAATTCAGTTTTAGGAACCCCATGGGAGGGGGTTCCCAAATTTCCTTACTTTGATGATTTTTAGCCGGAATTTTCTTTGCTTGGGCTATGGGATGGACTGGGTTCAGTTTCTAGTTTTTAAGGATCTCGATTTCCTCCCTCGTGGTCTTCCAATCCTCCTCCTTCCATGGGGAGGAAGTTATTGTGTTTTGAATGTTTTCCAGGATGCCTTGTCATATTTGGTTCGTTTTACTGTGCTGGCTTCCGAATCCTACGATTTCTTTCCTTCCAGGTATGCCATAGCAGAAAACTCAGAAATATCGTCCATATTCGATTAAGTACTTGATTTCTATATGGCTCTGGTCTCCATTCTTCAATAGTTATGCTAATGTCGTGTCTTACTCTGTCCAGGGTTTTGAAGCGTAACGCTCCTCTGTCCCAGAGTTCCGACACCACCCTGCACTCACTGGAAAGATGATTCGCAGTTTCTCCCTCTTGAAGGCACATTATGCAAATGGATGGTCCTTCTTACCCTCTTCGAATGATTTTGTCCCAGGTTAAAGCTCTCCTGTGGAGTATCAACTATAGGAAAGTCGCCACTTTTGGCCAATGGTGCGAGTGCTAGACCTTGTTCCATATGGGCGCTTGGGCTGTATCCTGGGGATCAGACACTTCCTGGTAAGCTTCCTTTATATTGAAGTTCCCATTCCCTTTTTTCCCCCACCTCAGGATGTCCTTCCTTGGTTTTACATTAATAGTTCTCAGGGTCAGGGTATGTTCCAACTCCTGTCGAGAGGTTCCTTCCTAGTTGACCGACCACGCTGGAAGAGGCTTCTAGGGTCTTAGATCCACCAAATTTTGACTGGGAGATTCTTCCCAAAGCCAGTTAACCTTTGTCCATCCGACTTCCCTAGTCCGCTCTTGAATGTTCTGAAATGTTCCTTCAGTACTTAGAGCAGGCATTTGTTCCCACGCGTCATCCCAGAATAAGGTCGACCGACCATCGTGGATCTCCCAGAAGCTCTGATGCTGGACAATCTCTCTGTTTTTCCAGGCATAGTTCCAAATGAGTGATTCAGGGTGAGAACCTTCAAGCCGAATCCTTTCATTAGGAGGGGTATCCTTTGCATATTTAGTCGTCCAAATTTTGGCTTAAAGAGCATCTGGATTCTTATTCCATCTCTATTATAATTTGGACACTAAAGCTTGGCCCATCTTTTGGGGGTCCCTGATGCCTAGACCCCCCCTAGATTTAGGAGTACAGATTTTGTCCTAGGCAACCAAGGCCCATTTTCTTTCCCGTTTAGCTCCTCCCCAAAGAAAATTTCTCTAGATTGCTTAGATTCTTTGTTGGATGTTTGCAAGAGCCGCTAGGACTGAAAATAGATAGATAGGCATGGCCACCAGAACTGATTTAATGAGAATAACCCTTGTCGGGAAAGTCAAGAATCTGTGAGTCCAACTGTTGAGGTGGTCTTCCAACTTCGGTAGGAGCTCTTGCCAGGAAGGGTTGCGAAGGGCTTTATTTAGGAGAGGGGCTCCCAGGTATTTTGAAGGCAAGAAAGCTCTTTGGAAGCCTAGAATGCGAGAGATATTGTGCTGGACTGCTACAGGAATATTAAAAAAGAAAATTTTGGATTTTTCTTGATTTATCTGCATTCCGAGGCTTCTATGAAAATGTTTAGGATGCGCTTGATAGCTCTTGCTTCCTTGATTGTGGGACGACCCATTAAAAGGGTGTTGTCCACAAATTGCAGATGGGTGAGGGGTTCTGAATGAGGGCAAAGAAGGAGTCCTTGGAGGGCCCCTTCCTGGAGGGATTGATTGATAAACCTCCCCAATCCTTCTGCCAAAATTATAAACAGATAGGGGGAGAGGGGATCACCCTGACATATACCTCTGGAGGCTTTGAAGGTTATCGAAGGGGAACCGTTAACCATGATGGAAAATAAGGCTAAGGAGATCAGGCTAGATATCCATGTGATCCAGGCTTGGTCAAAGCCGAAAGCCCCCAAAATTTCTCGTAGGAAGCCTTAATTAATCCCGTCATAGGCTTTAGCTAGGTCCAACTTTATCATCATGCCTAGTTGACCACTAGTTTTAAGAGAGTGGATGGATTCATGTGCTAATATTATGTCGTCCATAATTTTTCTACCTTCCACGAATCCTCTTGCTCCTGAGAAATAATTTCCTATAGAAGAAGTTTCAATCTATCTGCAATTACTTTAGTTATAATATTGTATATTACATTGTATAGGGAGATAGGGCAGAACTTATCTGCCGATCTAGCTTCCCTTTCCTTAGGGATTAGTGTTAGGAAAGTTGCATTGAAGGCTTGTAGGACTGAGCGTGACCTTCGGGATTCTTCCATCACTGCCAACACATCTTTGCCTATGATACTCCAACAAGATTGGAAAAGATCAAAGGTAAAGCTGTTTGGACTTGGGGCCTTCCCGACCGACATTTTCTTAACAACTTCCTCAACCTCTTCTAGAGTCACATGTCGCATAAGATTGTTGTTTTGTTCTTGAGAGATTATTCTGGGAATAGATCTTGTGATCTGAAGGGTGGCCTCCCTCCTATTTAGGTCATGTTTTGACAGTAATTTGTTGTAGTGGCTTACCAACTCTCTTTCTATATCATTATGTTCTTCCAGCAAGGTCCCCTCTTCATTTTGTAGGGAGGCAATATGATTTTGGCTTCTTCTCTAGAGAAGGGAATTATGGAAATTTTTTATGTTTTTATCCCCTTCCTGCAGCTATTGAATTGGAGATTTTTGGCGAACCAGAATCTCTTCCTGATTGTCTCTTTCATTTACCTCTTGTTTGAGTTGCTCCTCCTTTGACTTTAGCTCCTGCGAGAAACCCTAAAGAATTACTTGTTTTTGAATCTCCTCCATTCCTTCCTCCAATTTTCTCCTTTCCTCTTGAATGTTCCCAAAGACTTCCTTATTCCATTTTCTCATGCAAGATTTGGTGTATTTCAAGCACTGCTGGAATTGGTACATCCGGGTTCCATGAAGATTCGGTTGGTTATTCCACCACACTGGCATCATTTGCATAAACTCCGGATGCCTAAGCCAAAAATTTTCAAATCTGAAAGGCTTGGATCTGGGGGTTATATAAGTTTCCCAGCTTAGAGATACAGGCCAGTGGCTCGAACCATAGGAGGGCTTGATTTCGGCCACCAACGCCTGTTTAGTTTTGAAAAATCTCTCTTAGACTAGGGATCTATCCAATCGCTCTGCTACCTGTTTCAATCCCCCTCTTCTATTGTTCCAGGTGAATTTACCTCCTTGTGTCGAGAGGTCCACCAGCCTAACCTTGTCTATCATATCCTTGAAAAGTCTATTCTCTGCATCCAACTTCCTTAACCCACCTTTCTTTTCTTCCAGCGAAGCGATCAAGTTGAAATCTCCCCCTATAATTCAAGGTTGGTCTTGCAAGAGATGACCCAAATGATCAATTGCTTTGAGAAAGTCCCTTTTCGCTTCCGGGGTCAAGGGGCCATACACATTTGAAACGTATCCATGTTCTCCTGATCCTAGGTTCTAAAAATGAACTGTTAGGATTCTAGGGAGCTGAAGAGTTACTTCTACTTTGATGCTACCTGGATTCCAGAGGATTGCAAGTCCTCCAGAGGCTCCTTCTGCCTCTATACATTCCACTTCGTTGTTTTTCCATACTTTCTTTGCTTTTTTGATCATGGAGTCCCTATCACATTTTGTTTCTTGTAGCATTAAGAGATCTATTTTTTCTTGGGCTAATTTTTATTTTAGGAGTTTTGTGCTTGGATGGGGCATTCAAACCGTGCATATTCCATGAAGAAATCTTCATCATCAACATTTGGGTTGGGAAGTAAAGTACTTGTCTGGGAGGCCCAAGACTTGGCCGGAATCTATAAGCAAGGCTCCTATTTCCTCTAGGACTTGCTTATGGGGTTTGCGGCCTCTTCTTTTTTCCTCCCCGCTTGCTTTTTATGGGTTTTTAAGAGGATTGGTTTTAATACCCAAGTTGCCCGAGGATGTTGTCGGATTCTCCTGATTGCTTCCTCTTTCTTTCCCTTTTTTTAATTCTCGGTGTAATTTATGAAGTTGTCCTACTTGCATCTTGTTTATTTCTTGTTCCCCATGGGCTTCAATGAGAGCTTTGATGTCCACCTCCATATCCTCTAGGTCCATATTTTGGGTTTCATCCTCCCCCTCTGCGTCCTCCTGTGATCCTTTGGTGTCCTCCAACTCCTGCATTATAATTTCCCCTTTTGGGATTGGGGAGATAACCATGCTTTGCTCTGTGCGACGACGCTTCGGTATCTCCTCCTGTTTCCCTGCTCCTAGATATTTCGTTTGTTTGGGGCCTTTCGGGACTGGAGCCGATCCTTTTATATTTTCTGTCTGATGTTCTTCCATTGCTAGAGCCTGGAAACTGTTGGAATCTTTCTTGGAGGTTTCTCTCGGGGGTTTGTTTCCTTTTTTCCCTGCATTTCTTTTGTTGGGAATATTGACAAAGCCCTCTCCATCCTTTTCCTCTTTATCTTTGGGTTTGCATTTTGGGGGCAGTCTTGGAATAGATGTCTGTGTTCATGGCACTTCTTGCATCTGAAAGGAATGTGTTCATAATCTATAGTTTGGGTCCAATCGTCATCCTGAAAGGAGAACTCTGGATTCCGATAGGGCACCAACCACATTCACGTAGACGCATATTATGGCATAGGACGTATATTTTGTTGTTTTCGTGATTTTCGACATTTTCACAAAGGATCCCAAGGTGTTCCTGATTTCCTCCAAGGTTTCACGGTGCCAAATTCCTGAGGTAATGAGTATAATCTGATCTAGACCGGAGCCGATGTAAAATCCTCTTTCTCAGGGGAAAAACATTCAGTCCAATATCTTAGATGTAACCCTACAGAGTTGAAAAAATATGGGCCTTCATAAAAAATTCTATTGCTATCCTTAGAGCATGTGAAAATTACTGTAAAGAAGCCTTTCGATCCCAGTTTGACGTCCATGTCGCCTTTCACTTTCCATCTCGACTTCACCCACAACATAAGAGCCTTCTTCGGGGGCCAAATACCCATGAATTTTCCAATGAGCTCATGGTCCTTCATATGTTGAATATAGCTGCCAATCAACGGGGATGTGGCTTTGTACATGGGGTTTGTTGCTGTCTTTTCCAAGCATCCATTCTTCATCCGTTTTCTTGTGTGGGTTCTGACCCAGTCTTCAAGTCGGATTGTTCCATGTGGGGTGGACCACTATCCCTCCCTGCTCCCGTGACGTCCTTTGGCATAAGACTGGACCCCCCTGACATTGCTTGCTTGAATGATTTGTGTTTTCCATCTCTTTAGCCGCCATTACCACTGCATCTAAGTCTTGCTTTCCTGTAGTAGGTTCTGACGCCTTCGGATTTTTTGCCTCCATTGTCATCCCGAGACCGTTGCCTCAAAACCTGCACTTACCCTCTAGTCAAGACTGATCTTGTTTCCTAAGCTTCTGCTCCAAACCCCTGAAACCCTAACTTGCTCCACCTGCCATTGCTCCTCCAATGTGGATCCAATTATCTTATCTTATCTATCTAGTGTTTTCATTATTAATAAAAGCAAGTTCATTTAATTTGTGAGGTTGTTTCATTGTTTGGAATCATGCACCAACATCTCTTAGCTTATGATATTAGTGTTTTAGGGATTCTAACTTTGATTACACTACTAATTTTCTTTTTTTCATTTTCTCCATCACCCACTGAATTTGCCCTCGGTCACACTTTTAAACCTGAATTTCTAATACTAAGTTTTTCTTAGGGATACCCCTTATGTAAAAAAAACACCAACGTAAAAGCGAGAGAAGTATTAGTGATTGTGGTACATTTCCTAATTAGTCATTCGATCTACCTTGGGAATTCTTCCAAGGGACATCTTCAAGTGATAACATTTTTGGTGCTGTTGTTGGGAAGGACGAGTTCAACTTCCTGTAAGTAGTAGCTTTGGGATAAACAACAAATCAATTAGCAGCATATTATGAAAATCTTATTGTTCACCTAGTGTTTCTAGATGATTGGGACACACCTAAGAGATCGACACGTTTTGATCCGGGTAAAGAACTTTCTCCAATTTTGCACAATCCAAAGGAGTGTCTTCAAAATAGTCATTACCACAGCTTTCTAGTAAGGGGGTTCCTCCTAAAGCATTGTTTCATGTCTGATTATAGTTGCTTCTTCCAATGTTGAAATGGCTTTGTAAACATCACTAGGTTTTGCTGTTTTTGCTGGGAAACCTCATGATATGCATGTAAAGTATTGTAGTGATCTTTTGACATTTCAAGGTAATACTACAGTGAATAGTGAAGATCATATTGATGCTTTCAATAGTTTTGTTGGAAATTTTGATATTATTCATGAGGTGTGAAAATGAAGTTTTTTGCCCAATCTTTGGGGGAAGATGCTCATAAGTGGTTTAAGAGTTTGCACGCAAACAACATTACTATAATTGTTGCATGTCAATAGGTTTTCAAGGAGGAAAAGAAAGATGATGTCTTTTTATTGACATAATTTGCTGGATTTCATATGAAGGAGAATGAGATAGTGAGGAATTTAACATGGCTCAATAAATCTTATAAGAAGTTGCCTAAGGCTGTCAAGCTTGCTGACGCTCGTGCTTTAGTAATTTATACTAATGCTTTTGATACTAATTTCAGTTTCATGCTTAGAGAGAAGAAATATTGCTACTTTCGTAGAGCTAGTGATTTGGTGATTAACATGGAGAAAATTGGGTTTTCGTTGGAAAGTCAACTTCTTTAGAGTCATATGACAGGTGGTCAAAGTTGAGAAGAAAGAAGAGCCTTCCTTGGCGACTAGCGGTCCTGATTCTTTTTCAGAAAAGGTTGATGAGATGACTACACGATTTGGGCGTTTAACAATGTTGTTGTAGAATCATAGTAATGAAGTCATCCATATCAAGCAAAATCAACAATCATCTTCTGATCAACCAATTCATTGAAGGTATAATTGGCATTCTCGAAAGAAACCCTATCCACAAGATGCTGGTAAGAAGGTTGAGCAGCCTCCAAATCTTCTCATGAATAATCTTGCATCTTATCCATCTCTATTCTATTACAAGGCTTGTAAATTTCCTAATATAGAGAGGATGCTTGNCTGACATATACCTCTGGAGGCTTTGAAGGTTGTCGAAGGGGAACTGTTAACCATGATGGAAAATAAGGCTAAGGAGATCAGGCTAGATATCCATGTGATCGAGGCTTGGTCAAAGCCGAAAGCCCCCAAAATTTCTTGTAGGAAGCCCTAATTAGTCTCGTCATAGGCTTTAGCTAGGTCCAACTTTATCATCATGCCCAGTTGACCACTAGTTTTAAGAGAGTGAATGGATTCATGTGCTACTATTATGTCATCTAGAATTTTTCTACCTTCCACGAATCCTCTTGCTCCTGAGAAACAATTTCCTATAGAAGAGGTTTCAATCTATTTGCAATTACTTTAGTTATAATATTGTATATTACATTGTATAGGGAGATAGGGTAGAATTTATCTGTCGATCTAGCTTCCCTTTCCTTAGGGATTAGTGTTAGGAAAGTTGCATTGAAGGCTTGTAGGATTCAGCGTGACCTTCTGGATTCTTCCATCACTGCCAGCACATCTCTGCCTATGATACTCCAACAAGATTGGAAAAGATCAAAGGTAAAGTTGTTTGGACCCGAGGCCTTCCCGACCGACATTTTCTTAACAACTTCCTCGACCTCTTCCAGAGTCACATGTCGCATAAGACTGCTGTTTTGTTCTTGAGAGGTTATTTTTGTAATAGATCTTGTGATCTGAAGGGTGGCCTCCCTCCTATTTAGGTCATGTTTTGACAGTAATTTGTTGTAGTGGCTTACCAACTCTCTTTCTATATCATTATGTTCTTCCAACAAGGTCCCCTCTTCATTTTGTAGGGAGGCAATACGATTTTGGCTTCTTCTCTAGAGAAGGGAATTATGGAAATTTTTTATGTTTTTATCCCCTTCCTGCAGCTATTGAATTGGAGATTTTTTGGCGAACCATAATCTCTTCCTGATTCTCTCTTTCATTTATCTCTTGTTTGAGCTGCTGCTCCTTTGACTTTAGCTCCTGCGAGAAACCCTAAAGAATTACTTGTTTTTGAATCTCCTCCATTCCTTCCTCCAATTTTCTCCTTTCCTCTTGAATGTTCCCGAAGACTTCCTTATTCCATTTTCTCATGCAAGATTTAGTGTATTTCAAGCGCTGCTGGAATTGGTACATATGGGTTCCATGAAGATTCGGTTGGTTATTCCACCACACTGGCATCATTTGCATAAATTCCGGATGCCTAAGCCAAAAAATTTCAAATCTGAAAGGCTTGGGTCTGGGGGTTATATAAGTTTCCAAACTTAGAGATATAGGCCAGTGGCTCGAACCATAGGAGGGCTTGATTTCGGCCACCAATGCCTGTTTAGTTTCGAAAAATCTCTCTTAGACTAGGGATCTATCTAATCGCTCTGCTACCTGTTTCAATTCCCCTCTTCTATTGTTTCAGGTGAATTTACCTCCTTGGGTCGAGAGGTCCACCAACCTAACCTTGTCTATCATATCCTTAAAAAGTCTATTCTTTGCGTCCAACTTCCTTAACCCACCTTTCTTTTCTTCCAATGAAGCGATCAAGTTGAAATCTCCCCCTATAATCCAAGGTTGGTCTTGCAAGAGATGACCCAAATGATCAATTGCTTTGAGAAGGTCCCTTTTCACTTCCGGGGTCAGGGGGCCATACACATTTGAAACGTATCCATGTTCTCCTGATCCCAGGTTCTAAAAATGAACTGTTAGGATTCTAGGGAGCTGAAGAGTTACTTCTACTTTGATGCTATCTGGATTCTAGAGGATCGCAAGTCCTCTAGAGGCTCCTTCCGCCTCTATACATTCCACTTCATTGTTTTTCCATACTTTCTTTGCTATTTTGATCATGGAGTCCCTATCACATTTTGTTTCTTGTAGCATTAAGAGATCTATTTTTTCTTGGGCTAATTTTTATTTTAGGAGTTTTGTGCTTGGATGGGGCATTCAGATTGTGTATATTCCATGAAAAAATCTTCATCATCAAAATTTGGGTTTGGAAGTAAAGTACTTGTCTGGGAGGCCCAAGACTTGGCCAAAATCTATAAGCAAGGCTCCTGTTTCCTCTAGGACTTGCTTATGGGGTTTGCGACCTCTTCTTTTTTCCTCCCCGCTTGCTTTTTATGGGTTTTTAAGAGGATTGGTCTTAATACCGAAGTTGCCCGAGGATGTTGTCAGATTCTCCTGATTGCTTCCTCTTTCTTTCCCTTTTTTTAATTCTCGGTGTAATTTATGAAGTTGTCCTACTTGCATCTTGTTTATTTCTTGTTCCCCATGGGCTTCAATGAGAGCTTTGATGTCCACCTCCGTATCCTCTAGGTCCATATTTTTGGTTTCATCCTCCCCCTCTGCGTCCTCCTGTGATCCTTTGGTGTCCTCCAACTTCTGCATTATAATTTCCCCTTTTGGGATTGGGGAGATAACCATGCTTTGCTCTGTGCGACGACACTTCGGTATCTCCTCCTGTTTCCCTGCTCCTAGATCTTTCATTTGTTTGGGGCCTTTCGGGACTGGAGCCGATCCTTTTATATTTTCTGTTTGATGTTCTTCCATTGCTAGAGCCTGGAAATTGTTGGAATCTTTCTTGGAGATTTCTCCTGGTGGTTTGTTTCCTTTTTTCCTTGCGTTTCTTTTGTTGGGAATATTGACAAAGCCCTCTCCATCCTTTTCCTCTTTATCTTTGTTTATCTTTGGGTTTGCATTTTGGGGGCAGTCTTGGAATAGATGTCTGTGTTCATGGCACTTCCTGCCTCTGAAAGGAATGTGTTCATAATCTATAGTTTGGGTCCAATCGTCATCCTGAAAGGAGATAACTCTAGATTCCGATAGGGCACCAACCACATTCATGTAGACGCATATTCTGGCATAGGACGTATATTTTGTTGTTTTCGTGATTTCCAACATTTTCACAAAGGATCCCAAGGTGTTTTTGATTTCCTCCAAGGTTTCACGGTGCCAAATTCCCGAGGTAATGAGTATAATCTGATCCAGACCGGAGCCGATGTAAAATCCTCTTTCTCAGGGGAAAAGCATTCAGTCCAATATCTTAGATGTAACCCTACAGAGTTGAAAAAATATGGGCCTTCATAAAAAATTCTATTGCTATCCTCAGAGCATGTGAAAATTACTGTAAAGAAGCCTTTCGATCCCAGTTTGATGTCCATGTCGCCTTTCACTTTCCATCTCGACTTCACCCACAACATAAGAGCCTTCTTCGAGGGCCAAATACCCATGAATTTTCCAATGAGTGCATGGTCCTTCATATGTTGAATATAGCTGCCAATCAACGAGGATGTGGCTTTGTACATGGGGTTTGTTGCTGTCTTTTCCAGGCATCCATTCTTCATCCGTTTTCTTGTGTGGGTTTTGACCCAGTCTTCAAGTCAGATTGTTCCATGTGGGGTGGACCACTATCCCTCCCTGCTCCCATGACGTCCCTTGGCATAAGACTGGACCCCCCTGACACTGCTTGCTTGAATGATTTGTGTTTTCCATCTCTTTAGCCGCCATTACCGCTGCATCTAAGTCTTGCTTTCCTGTAGTAGGTTCTGACGCCTTCGGATTTTTTGCCTCCATTGTCATCCCGAGACCGTTGCCTCAAAACTTGCACTTACCCTCTAGTCAAGATTGATCTTGTTTCCCTAAGCTTCTGCTCCAAACCCATGAAACCCTAACCTGCTCCACCTGCCATTGCTCCTCCAATGTGGATCCAATTATCTTATCTTATCTATCTAGTGTTTCATTATTAATAAAAGCAAGTTCATTTAATTTGTGAGGTTGTTTCATTGTTTAGAATCATGCACCAACATCTCTTAGCTTATGATATTAGTGTTTTAGGGATTCTAACTTTGATTACACTACTAATTTTCTTTTTTTCATTTTCTCCATCACCCACTGAATTTGCCCTCGGTCACACTTTTAAACCTGAATTTCTAATACTAAGTTTTTCTTAGGGATACCCCTTATGTAAAAAAAACACCAACGTAAAAGCGAGAGAAGTATTAGTGATTGTGGTACATTTCCTAATTAGTCATTCGATCTACCTTGGGAATTCTTCCAAGGGACATCTTCAAGTGATAACATTTTTGGTGCTGTTGTTGGGAAGGACGAGTTCAACTTCCTGTAAGTAGTAGCTTTGGGATAAACAACAAATCAATTAGCAGCATATTATGAAAATCTTATTGTTCACCTAGTGTTTCTAGATGATTGGGACACACCTAAGAGATCGACACGTTTTGATCCGGGTAAAGAACTTTCTCCAATTTTGCACAATCCAAAGGAGTGTCTTCAAAATAGTCATTACCACAGCTTTCTAGTAAGGGGGTTCCTCCTAAAGCATTGTTTCATGTCTGATTATAGTTGCTTCTTCCAATGTTGAAATGGCTTTGTAAACATCACTAGGTTTTGCTGTTTTTGCTGGGAAACCTCATGATATGCATGTAAAGTATTGTAGTGATCTTTTGACATTTCAAGGTAATACTACAGTGAATAGTGAAGATCATATTGATGCTTTCAATAGTTTTGTTGGAAATTTTGATATTATTCATGAGGTGTGAAAATGAAGTTTTTTGCCCAATCTTTGGGGGAAGATGCTCATAAGTGGTTTAAGAGTTTGCACGCAAACAACATTACTATAATTGTTGCATGTCAATAGGTTTTCAAGGAGGAAAAGAAAGATGATGTCTTTTTATTGACATAATTTGCTGGATTTCATATGAAGGAGAATGAGATAGTGAGGAATTTAACATGGCTCAATAAATCTTATAAGAAGTTGCCTAAGGCTGTCAAGCTTGCTGACGCTCGTGCTTTAGTAATTTATACTAATGCTTTTGATACTAATTTCAGTTTCATGCTTAGAGAGAAGAAATATTGCTACTTTCGTAGAGCTAGTGATTTGGTGATTAACATGGAGAAAATTGGGTTTTCGTTGGAAAGTCAACTTCTTTAGAGTCATATGACAGGTGGTCAAAGTTGAGAAGAAAGAAGAGCCTTCCTTGGCGACTAGCGGTCCTGATTCTTTTTCAGAAAAGGTTGATGAGATGACTACACGATTTGGGCGTTTAACAATGTTGTTGTAGAATCATAGTAATGAAGTCATCCATATCAAGCAAAATCAACAATCATCTTCTGATCAACCAATTCATTGAAGGTATAATTGGCATTCTCGAAAGAAACCCTATCCACAAGATGCTGGTAAGAAGGTTGAGCAGCCTCCAAATCTTCTCATGAATAATCTTGCATCTTATCCATCTCTATTCTATTACAAGGCTTGTAAATTTCCTAATATAGAGAGGATGCTTGTTGTGTTTTCTTGCAAGTTGCACACTTATTCAAAGAGCAAGATGAGTAGCTCAACATGTTTCATGATTTCATCCACGAATATAGTATTTGAAGTCTTTGATCAGATTTACATGCAAGATAATTGTAGTAGAGGTCTTCTTTCGTGGTCTTTAAAGCATATGGCAAAATTGAAGTAGGGGTTGAGTGAGAAATTTATTGCAGCAAGAAACCATTCCCTCCCAAGAGCAAATTTAGGCCATGCAAGTAGAGAAAATTGCTGAAGTTTACGCCAGAAGACAAAATCAGCAACCTCCAAGTGCAAGTCATCCCGGAAACACCCACTATTGACTCTTGAAGGAAACCACAAGTATTTCTTCAAGATGTGGCTACAAGTTTATTTTCAAGTTTCGATTTAACGCAAGAGTTGGCCAAAATAAAAGTTTTGGATCCTTTGCTTGAATTGTTAAGTTTCCGGGGTGTTAACACCAGATTTGCTTACACAAATTTGGGTGTTAGGTTTCAGCGCATGTACGTGGATATTATATGGGGTGATATAAACATTACAGAGTTTACCATTCAGTATTGATGGTTTGTGAACATTATACAGGATGAGCTCAACATTACAGAGTTCATCATTCGACAACGACAGTTCATTAGTACGTTGGCCATAGGGGTACATTTGTTATAGATCGTTATTCCAGCTAGTCCTTGTTCTAGAGTTGCATCGTATAAATATTTGGAGATCATCCAGAGATCAGTGTTTCAGGACAGGGATTGTTGATATATTTGTAGCAGGTTTCTAGATCTATTTTAGCAAGTTTTCCCCATGCATTGGATTGACATACAGATTTTGAAGGATGCATGGGAGGATGAGGACACTGAGATGGATACTTTCAAGATTCAACGACTTTCAGCAGTTTCTATTTTTAGAAACTTGATCTTTTTAGCAATAGATGACAGTTTTTGGGACCTGGTATTAAGCTCTTCAAATGGGCACTTTCAAATTTCAAGATTCACAATCTGGGAAAATTTTTAGTTTTAGAATTTTATCTTTTTGGAATTTTGAAAGTAGATTTGGATACCCATTGGAGAGATGAGAATGAGTTTATGTTTTTGTGAAGTTCTGAGATGTTTTGGGCCTTGGTCAAAGTTAGTCAAACTTGGTCATTGTGAGGTCTAAAAATATAAATTGTGTTTTTAGAGATAATCACAGTTTTGAATGCCTAGTGTCAAGTACAACATGGGGGCAAAATTTGGTGGCGAGCATAGATTGTTGATTTTTGGTCTATTTTTAGCCATGGGATTTCTTGAGATTTGGCCATATTTTTGGGGATTCGATCTGCGTATAGCATGTGGGTTAGATTTCACGCCAATTCAAGAAGATTGGTTGCTGGTCAATTTTACAGGGTCCAGATCATTTTGGAGCATTCTAGGAGGTTCTCGGTGGGGCCCACTAGAGATGCATTTGCTATTTTTGGAGACATAGTGCGCACCAACCTAGAAGGTTCATATTTGACTTGATTGACCTAGACCTGGGGTGCATCATGTGAGAAAGATTCCTCAAACTTTATTTTGG
>JZKD02S0759436.1:41379-93459 GCA_000966675.3 Picea glauca
TATATATATATGGTGTCGGTCTTCCCTGAATCACACAATCGAGGTGTACGAGTCTACCAATTGTGTTGAAATGCATGGTCTATTATTGATGCACTTCTGAATCCTTTCATCATACAGAAATAATTCCATGTTAGTTTCAATTTTCTTCTTTTGTTAGGCGTGTACCAGAAGTTCTGATACTTTTCTACCAAGCATGGCTTACCTCTGAGTCCCAAGAATTGTGTATTCTCTGGCTCTTCCCATGTTGTGAATGCATTTAGAATTAGTATCCATGGAAAATGGAATTACATGCCCCTATTTTGTGCATATGTGCATTCGATGAGGAATTGGTTCAATAAGAAATGCACCAAGCTTGTCGAGACCCCTTCAATACACTTCTCAGTCACAACTATCACTCTCGCTGGCACTTGGTATTTTCCTCATTTACTTAGTAACTTGCACACCAATTCATGCATTGCAATCCTTACTATTGGGTCACAAATGCTTGACACATCAAACCTATGCACACCTCTAACTATGTGAAAATTTTCCCTCGTTTCCTTTGACAAAGTCCTGTCAATTTCTTGTTTGCAAATAACAAGTTTGGATCTTGTTCCTATGATGTTAAGCCTATGATCCTTGCAATTAGGTTTGTATCTATAGATATTGTCCTATCCAGCCACAATAACCTCCATGCACACAGGTTAAGAGAAACTTAACACATGCATTCACCTCATTGCTCCTTTCGAATTGTGGGATGTCGAACAGGTTTAGTATGTCTTATCGCTCCAATCCTTTGGCCCATACCTTTGGCATAGGTATGCTCTGGTTCATTGCTGGATCTATCCTCATTTCCAAGTATTGGTGAAACACAAGTTCAGGGAACTTCTTTGTTTCTGTGATATCACAGTCCGCATATTTGAGCCGTGACACTCTCCCTAGCATGTCTTTGTCTATGATGACCCCATCTAGGATGTCAAGTGTCACCAATTCATAGTTGGCAGTATTCTGCAATGCCACTGGTGTGGCATCATACTTCCTTGGTGAAATATAGTCTCAGAGAAACCTCAGCTTCAACAATGATGCTCCGAGAGCCTCCTCAACCTCTAATTCTATTATTTGAAGTCTTGTTCAGGATTTCTTTAATACGTGCACTATTTCTTTTGGTGGTGCCATTTCTATAAACTGGTTACCAATGAAAACTTCTTCGTCTCTAGTATTTTTCTCGGCTCTGCAATACAGTTCTCATGTCTCTCTTACTCGCATGCAACTCTAAGTGACAATAACCAATTTTTTTCGACCCTTCGCAGTGTTTGTGCCCCTTCGCCAGTTTTCCATGTACCTTCACGCCTGAATTAACTGTTTAATCCACCAATGGTGTGATGAATGCTTGATTTAATTATTCTTTATTTCCATATATTCCATTGGATTTGTGTCTCGTACTTCCAGTCTATCACAATCTTCGGTGGCTTGTTCCATTTATTTCCACGCTTCATCTTTATGATTTGTCATTAATGCCCTTTAACCATCGTTTCCACCCTTTTAATTTCGTTAACGATCGTTACGGTCTTGTTCCACACGTTGCTTCTGTGCGCACCTAATTGTCTCTATTTTGTTTCTATTATTTTCACAACACTCACTTTTTCTGCACACTTGCTCTCATTGTAACTTACTTCAATTTTTTCCTATTTTTCCTTCGTTTTTTTTTTCTCTTTTTCCACTTTTTCTTCTTTTTAGTTTTTCTACTTTTCCTTCTTTTTTTTCTTTTACCTACTATAATACAACTGATATGGGACATGTATTATTGCACAACTCATATTAATGTGTAGACATTTGGTCGTCTCTATAGATTTTTAGTCGACTACCATTCACTATTCCTCCCAGGACTTCTCCATTCAGCATTTCCAACTACGTAGCACATGCCTTCGTCACATGATTAATCACATATGGTCCTAACCAATGCATTTGAAATTTTCCTGGATGTTGCATAAACTTATTGTCGTATAGTAATACTAAGTCCCCCACTTAAAACTTTTTTTATTTAATATGTCTATCATGCCATGCCTTTTCCCTTTCCTTCTAATCTTGTTGATGGAACCCTACGACAAATCGATCTTCCTCAATTTGTACCAATAGTGAAAATCTCTCCTCTACTGCACTAGAGTCCAAAAGATCAGTAATTGTTTCGATAGACATGCTAGGAACAATAAACTCCATCGAGATTACTACTTCTTTCCCATATACCAACTTAAAAGGTATATGTCCTGTCAACTTTTTACTTGTAGTCATGTATGCCCATAATAATGCAGGAACCCTTAAGTCCCAATCACCCCTTCCTACGTTGCAGATCTTTGTAAGAGAATTCTCCATAATTTTATTAAAATCTTGTATTGTCCCATTGTCTTGAGGGTGATACGACGTACTCTATTGATGATGAATTTGAAACTTCTCATTCAATTTTTCAATCATCATATTCAAGAAGTGTGTCCCTTGATCACTGAGTAAAATAGATGGGCATCCAAATCGTGTAACTACATTCTCAAATAGAAACCTTGCAACAGTCTTTGTGGTGCCGTATATGATCGATGTTCCTTCTGCCCATCTAGTCAAATACTCTATCACAGTGATTATATACCTAGATCTTGATGTTCTCACTGGTGGATTGATTGGTCCAACGAATTTTTTTGCCCATTTATCTTGCACTACCATTGGACTTATTCATTCTCATTCCATGAATGGTTCAATGATTCCAGATTGTAACATCTGGTCTATGTCTGCTTTCACCTTCTCTTTATACTTAAGATTTAACTTTTAGGGTCTTTGTATCACTGGCTTGACATCTAGTTTCAAAGGGATCTTCTTTTGTCTTGATACTCACACAGTAAACTGCAATCTTCTCCACAGTTTCATCATTCCAGTAGTCTCCTATTTGTGCAAACTTTGGATTTTCTTTTGACCCAATATTTACCTTCCATGTCTTTATTGGTTGTGCATATGCAACAGATTCAATCTTTGGTCCTTTGACTACGTGTTCCCCCTCATCTTTAGGTACTTGTATATTCCTTGGATATTCCTCATCTTGGTCTTCTTTAGTAAAATTATAACATTCCATTAATTCATGGACAATCATAGAATCTCTATGCACACTACACATAGGTACTACCTCTATCATCCCTTCTTATAAAAAAATATATATATTTCTATTGACCTATAAAGATGCATATATTGATGGAGATCCATGTTCAAAAGTAAATGTTACCTTAAACCTTTGAATCAGTTGGTCCCAATTTGTTGTTTCTCTGGACATTTCTTGTTCCAAGTACTAGTTCTTAGTAATTGTATCCATTGTTTGTATAAACCTGTGCATCCATTCCTTCTTTGGTATCGATCCCCATATGTTTCTACACTGCACAATATGATTTGTTGGGTTACTTACTCCTGTATATTTCTACGCAGTATACTCAACCTCGGTACCAAATCTTACTTTTAGTCTTCTACACCGTGACCAATATTCCATTCCCTCTTTATGTGCAACCCACCGTCTAGTTGGAGTTGCCCTCAAGACAACATCTAATTCCAATAGTATTTGTTTTTTGGGTATCTGCAAATCAAATGCATGCATGAAATATTTTATGCTAGTCAAACCATCATATTTGGTTGGATCACATAACTCCATTCCAATCCAGCGCAATGATTGAGTTACGCATGCACATCTTCTAGTTGATACTTCATGCATCCTCTACTGCCAATGTTCCAAACCTTCCATTGAATTTGTCGCACATGAGAAAATGCTTCTCCAACTCAGTGCACCATCTACAGTTGGCTTAACATAATCATTCATCTGTGTAGTCATATTATATAAGTTTTCAATTTTGTTCCCTCTAGATGGTTTGATATACCTCTTTCCTTCTGCTAGATCAAATGGTGCAGTAACCTTCAAGTCTCTTACCTCAAATATCATTTCCCTCCTATTCATATTGATGATCTCCTAATTGTTAAAGGCCCATTCAAGTTCTATCATCACTAGATATGGCCGACTATCATCCACGATCTCAATGAATTCAAAACCTGATATACTACACACACCATCTATATTTACAAGTACTCATGTCAATCAACCAATTGGTACTATATTGTGTTGGTTTTCCAATCTTAGTTGAACGAGTGACTAGATTAACTTGGGTTTCCCCATCATTTCCCATGTCTTCTTTTGTAACACATTTTGTTGGCATGTTTTAGAGGAAGAGTGTTCTTGTCATTGATGGAAATAACAATGATGACGATGGAAAATAGAACAACAACAGGCAAGAAAGCTTAGGAGGAAGAACGATAGTGGTCGTTGGATCACCGATCTAGAGGACCAACAACCATCCAATCAAATCAAGGTGCACGAGCCTTAACGCTTTGCATACACAGGAGAGGGAGCTTGCCAAAGTTACAAAGTCTGAAATGATTTGGGGTTGTCCATCGTTGAGGAGGATAGGTGGAGTGAGATCTGAAACTACGGGAAAAATCTCACTTCAAGAATTTCCAGTTGAGAACTAAAATACTCGAAGCTCGGAGAGTCGGAGTGTCGAAATCCCGAAGTGGATATGAGTCGTCCGATCTAAATATCACTTCAGATGCATTCTCAATCATTGATCTAGTTCAGTGGAAGGACAGTGTAAGTGGAAGTGTTAACCGACAACAAATGGTCTCCACCGCCTATGACTTATTTAACAAGTGACCACTGTGGAGGAGAATGAAGTAGTGATCAACCTAAAGTCCTGAACTCTAGAGACTTGAAGGATATATTGACTGTTGATCTAAGAGGGACACACTTCAATGGATTGTCAACTCTGGAAAAAGGTGATAGAGATAAAGTTAAATTTGAGATTTTAAATCTCCAAAGTCCAGAGACCTGAAGGAGATATCAACCGTTGATCGAGAAAGGGGACACATGACCATTGATCTAGCCTATGATTGAGAAGGACATGTGTCTTCATATCATCCACTCCAGAAGAGCGATGTATGAAACAAAGAAGGGTTTGAGAGTTGAAACTCCCAAACCCTGGATCACGAACTAAATCACAGTCGTTGATTTAGGAAGGATAGATCTGATCCGTAGAGCTTGAAAGAACAAATATGAACCGTCAGTTCAGGAGCACCATCAATACCGTGAGATCGATGGTCTCTTCGCATTGTAGGGATTGAAGGTGTGCGAACTTTAATGAGTTGAGGGTGGCCTGCAATTGAAACCATGGTTTTGGAGAAAGGCATACATGGAGATTTGTAGTGAATTGAGGAGCAAAAAGGGGGTTTCCTAAAAACCACCTTTGACCGCACCCACAATCGCATGGTCACGTGAGATCATCACCCAAGGTCATATCTAAAAATGGAGCTAGCGCTCACTAGACCGAGATCGTGAAGCGCCTTTTGAATAGGCATGTGGTCACTACTGATGGTCATGTAAAGGAAGGGTCTTAGAAGCCAAAGAAGCCAAAATGATTGAATGTAACTACCAGAGAAGATGAAGAGTTTCGGCTTCCAGAGAAGCCAAATAATCTCAAGATAATGGCCATTGATGATGAACAGATTCGACATAACCACCATAGAAGATGAAGAGTTGCAGAATAGAGAAGAGAAGGTGTTTTTTTCCACATCGAGGGATGTGGGTAGGGTGCATGATCGGAAGTAGGGAGATGAGGCAGCACAGAGCATAAAAGGAAGAAGAGAAGCTGAATAGAGTGGCATTGTGTACAGGAAGAAAAAGAGCAGAGCATAGAAGAAGAAATATGCAGAAGTGGAATAGAGCATAGAAGCTGAAGAAGGAAGAGACGACATGGAGATATAACAGACCATATCAGAGACAAATCAAGTAAGTAAAGTTTTGTAAGATTCAATCAGGGTGGTAGGGTGGTGCTAGGGAGGACTGTGGTCCTCTATTATTCAAGTTGGTGCTTGAATACTGGGAGTTGTAGCTTCCATCTTGTTGTGGCTAGAAAATAGGGTGGCAGGGTGGTGCTAGGGAAAACGAAGAGTTTATTATGTGCAAGTTGGTGCTTGTATAAGTGGAAGTAGTTGCTTCCATCTAGTTGGTGCTGGAAATAATAATGAGAAAATATTCTTCTTGCTAGTGGGTGCTAGAGAAAATTGAGGGTTGGTTCTCTCTGCAAGTTGCAGCTTGTTAAAGAAGAGGTTGTAGACTCATTTTGAGTTGGTTCTCAAATATATATGATGTACAGAACTTAAAAGGCTTCCTATCATTCTAAGAAAAATAGGTTTTCTCCCTTTATGGGTTTCCTTAGGAATATTTGTCTCTGTGTTGATTATATATGTGATTGATGTTGAGTATTTATGTTGTTCATATCTTGAATAATCTTGATGATCACTTGGAGAAGATTAATAATATTTTAATAGGCATAAAATTGTTTAAGCATAATAACAACTGATTCACCCCCCCAACTCTCAGTTGTCTTAGTAATTTCAACAATTGGTATCAGAGCAGGTTCCTTTTTAAAGGTAGATCGGTAAGCTTAAATATGAAAAGACATGAAGGAACTTCAACCAATAAGACTCTTATGTTTGATGGAACAATTTTTTCCTTCTGGAAGGTTAGAATGAGAACATACATCATGGCCTTAGGTGCTGATTTTTGGAATGTTGTAGAGACTGGATATACAAAACCTGTTGTGATAGCTTCCAAAGATGATAAGTTAGAATTTAGCTTCAATGAAAAGGCAATGGATGTTATCTTGAGTGGATTTGTTGAAGATGAATTTGTAAAGGTGATGCATCTTGAATCTTCCAAAGAGATGTGGGATAAACTTATTAGTAGTTATGAAGGAAATGAGAAAGTAAAAGATGCCAAACTTCAGACATATAGATTGAAATTTAAACAACTAAAGATGAATGAGGATGAAACGTTTAGTGAATATTTCTTAAGAGTTGAGGAACTTGTGAATTCCATGAAGGGTCTTGGTGAGAAGATTGAAGACGCATTTTTAGTTCAGAAGATTTTAAGATCTCCGCCTGATAGAATTAATCCAAAAGTTTCTACAATAGAAGAACTGAATGATCTTAAGATTTTTTCTATTGACCAACTCCTAGGAACCCTAACTGCTTATGAAATGAGGACTAGTAAAGATAAATCCACCACTAGAGAAGCATCTTTTAAAGTAGACAAGAATATTTATTTGGAATGAGATGATATTGAGGAAAAATTTGTGAGAAGGTTAAAGAAAGGATCAGGCAAATACCAAGGCAAGCCTCCATTTAAATGTTTCAACTATGGTAATATAGGTCATTTTCCATCTAAGTGTCCTCACAAGAAAAAAGACCAGAACTCTGATGATGAAAAGAAATACATATCTAAGAATATAGTAAAAATAAAAGTTTGTGTGTAAATAATGATGACTCTTCAGAAGACATAAATAGTGATTCATCTTGTGAAGATAAAGTGAATGATTTTGTGCTTATGGCTAGAGGAGATCTTGAAGATGAATACACAAGAGGTGACATGAATGATGAAGAGGATGTAGTTGATATGGAAGGTGAACTAATCAATGCTTTGGAAGAGATTGATAGACTCAGACTTAAGAAGAGAAAGCAAAAAAAATTGTTGATGTAGTTTGAAAAGAATGGTAAAGAACCAAGTGAAGATTTTATTTTGTTAAAAGTAGAATTAGAAGAAGAAAAGAAAATAGAAGAGATTCTAAAAAATAAATTAGCAGAAAAGAAGGTGAGATGTGAAGCTCTGGAAGCTAAAGTAGTGGCTATCAGAAAAGATCTAGAGAAATTCCAGGTTTTATATCATCAAATCTTACAAGTATTAAAGCCTCAGAAGGATTAGCTACCATTTTGAATCAACAAAGGAATCCAAAGTTGAAAACTAGTTTGGGTTATGAAGAAGGATCAAATAGTGGTCAGCCAAGCAACAAAGAATCCATCAAGTTTGTCAAATCTACAATCACTGACAACAACAAATCTGTAGAAACAAAGGAAGATAATCATCTGCCAAGGAGGAATGAAGGAAAAATTACCAGAACTGAATCTGTAGAACAAAGAAATAATACACCCTCTTCTCAAGGAAATCATCAGCATGGAATAAATCAACCTTCTCAAAGAAGACAACCATTTTCCAGGTACAAAAACCTTTTCTATGGATATTTTTTTTTCTTCTCTAACTTTGGTCACAAAGCTGTAAATTGTTCTTTAATATTTAGATATGAGCAATCAAGACACTCAAGGAATAAATATCTGCCACAAAAAAGAATGAGATGGCCAAGTAACAAACAACCACAGACTGCAAATCATATGATGGATGGGAAAAAGACGCAAGTTAAGGATAACAATCATTATAATCCTTTAGTCAATGAGCCAGAATGTTACATCTGCCAGAATTATGGACATAAAGCTGCAGATTGTCGCTTAAATAACTATAAGCCAGATTTAAATCCCTCTGCTGAAAATGCCAAGGATTGGAAAAAGAAAGAAGATGACAAGTGTGGATTAGTGTTGTTATATCAAAGACAAAAGAACCCCTGGTATATTGACAGTGGATGTTCCAAACATATGATTAGAGACAAAAGTAAGTTTATGTCCCTAAGTGAAAAAAAATTAGGGAATGTAACTTTTGGAAATGATGCACTAGGAAAAATCAAAGTTAAAGGAATGGTAAGTCTAAGTAATGGAAAAGGGAAAGCTCAAGATGTGTTGTTTGTATATGGTATGAAAAATAATCTTCTTAGTGTCAATCAAGTTTGTGACAGAGGATGTAAAGTTTTTTTCACTTCTAAGGATTGTAAAATACAATCTGTGAATTTAGGACAATTAATTGCAAAAGGCATAAGAACAGAAAACAATGTCTATGTTTTGAAAAAAGAAAAAGAAGAATGTCACTTAAGCAAGTATGAAAAGTTGGATATAGCATTGGAGACTTGGACATCTAAATTTTTATCATCTAATCAAACTTAGAAACAGTGGGGCGGTAAAATATCTTTCAAATATATCAAAGCCATATGATTCTGTATGTAAACCTTGCCAAATAGGAAAGCTTACTCGGACATAGTTTAAATCTAATAACTTTCCATCAATAGAAAAACCTCTTTATTTAGTACATATGGATTTACATGGACCAACAAGGAAGGAAGGTACAAGAAAATAAAATTACTTCATGTTGATTATTGATGATTATTCTAGACTTACATGGGTTTCCTTTCTGAAAGAAAAATCTAAAGCACTTGAAAAATTCAAAGTGTTGAAGGCTCTGACTGGGAATCAAGCAAGAAAAAGATTCAACGCAGTAAGGTATGATAGAGGAAGAGATTTTAGTTCAAGGGATTTCAAAGAGTTATGTGATAAACATGGGATCAAAAGAGAGTATTCTATTCCAATAACTCCACAACAAAATGGAGTAGTTGAGAGGCAGAATAGATCAGTTCAGCAAATGGAAAGATCAATGATGAATGAAAATAATATTGCTTAGACATATTGAGTAGAAGCAATTCATATAGCTGTACATATTATTAACAAATATCATCTCATACCACAAAGTGACAAGACTCCTTATGAACTATGGTTTGGAAGACCTGCTTCAATCAATCATTTTAGAGTCTTTGGGAGTAAGTGTTATATGAAGAATAATGATGAAAATCTTGGAAAATATGATGACAAGGATGATGAAGGTATCTTCTTAGGGTATTATACAAACAATAAAGTATACATATGCTATAATAATAGGATTCATAAATTGGTTGATTGTATTGACATAAAAATTGATGAAGAAATCTTGGTATGAGATGTAAACAATGTTGACTCAACAACAGAGGATATAGTTGAAGTTGAAGATGAACAGGTCCAAGAATCAGAAAGAGAAGACTCTGAGTCAGATGAAGATACAAATACTCAAGAAGAATCAAATCAACAGACAGAAACAAAAACAACTCTCATAATTGTTAGTAAGAATCATCCTGAAAATCAAATAATTGGTGATATGAATAAAGGACTTCAGACAAGAAGAAAATTGATTAAAACTCAGAACAATCTCAGATTTGTTTCCTATCTATGATTGGAACTAAAAAAATTTATGAAGCCAACAAGAATGATGATTGGATTAGATCTATGAATGAAGATCTTGATCAAATTGAGAAAAACAATACTTGGGATCTTGTTCCTAGACCTACAGATAAGAATGTAATTGGCTCCAAATGGGTGTTTAAGAATAAAATGAATGAACAAGGACAAATTGTTAAGAATAAAGCCATATTGGTTTGCAAGGGGTATTCACAAATTGAAGGACAAGATTTTTATGAAACCTTTTCACCAGTGGCAAGATTGGAAGCCATCGGAGTGTTTCTTGCCTATGCATGTCATAAGAACTTTAAAGTATATTAGATGGATGTTAAGTCAACATTTCTTAATGGAGATCTAGAGGAATAAGTATATATGGAGAAACTTGAAGGATTTTCTTTGACAGATAATCCTAACTATGTGTGAAATCCGAATAAGGCTTTATATGGACTGAAACAGGCACCATGATCCTAGTATTATAGACTAGACAAATTTTTACAAGACAAAGGGTTCAAGAAAGGTATTGTTGACAGTAATCTATACATTAAATTTGAAGGTGATGATTTATTAGTTGTTTTGGTTTATGTAGATGAAATTATTTTTGGAAGTACTAATGACCCTTCTTTTCAGAGGTTTTTTAATTCTATGAAAACTGAGTTTGAGATGTCCATGATTGGAGAACTGTCATATTTTCTTGGTTTACAAACCAATCAGAATTCTGCAGGGTTATTTATCTCTCAAGAAAAGTATCTGAAAGAGATGTTGAAGAAGTTTTAGATGGAAGATTCCTCTCCTGTTATTACACCTATGGTGGTTCGTTGCAATCTCAGTAAAGATGATATTTCACCTGATGTTGATCAAATAACATATCGATCAATGATAGGCAGTCTTCTGTACATCACAACATCCCATCCTAATATAATGAACATTGTTGGAATGGTAGGTCGTTATTAGTCTGCTCCTAAACAAAGTCATTTAGCAGTTGTCAAGAGGATATTCAAATATTTGAAGGCTACAATGACTTATGGTCTTTGGTATCCTAGAAATCAGAATTTTGAATTAACTGCATATTCAGATGTTGATTGGGGCAAATTGTTTGGATGAGAGAAAGAGCACCAGTGGAAGTGCATTCTTCTTGGGTGATTCGTTAGTAGCATGGATCTATTTCATTATCAACTATAGAGGCAGAGTACATTGCTACTTCTACTTGCTGCACTCAGATTTTATGGATTTGTTGCACTCCTACTTTCAACTTTGTCTCTATTTCCTTCTCTCTAGCTTGATTTACTATGCAATCACAACTCCATAATCCATTGAAATTAGAACTGTATTGAAAGACATGATTATTATTTTGTCGTTGAATCTGTGCCTAAAGACCGATTGGTTCAATTCAAACTGGTTCTCCTGAGCGTAGAGATAAGAAAATTAAGACCAATTGGTTCAATTCAAACTAGTTCTCCTGGGCACAGAACCGAGAAAATTAGTGCATGCATGAAATATTTGCAGGAATTGGTCCCCTCTCTTCCAGTTTTGTTCAATAACCCATGGAAGTGATGTGAATGAGAACTCTAACATCATCATTTTTTTTTTAGAAAAATAAGCGCCATGTTATAGGAGAGATCCTCCTCACCAATGAGGACCATTCAACTATTGCATAGAAGAGCGGTTGAGTTGAACAAAATTCTTCCAATATCAAGTTGGGGAGAGGTTGCGGTGAAGGAATCCTTCCCTTTGGGTAGGATCTTGAGAGAACTCAATAACATTTTTTTACCTATTCATCCATCAATGACTCATTGCTAGGATGCATGTAGGTTTCCACATTACTCAGATGCATGTATCTTTCTAGAAGAGAAGGAATCAACTGCAACCTCTGCAATTGAAAACATTCACTGCAACCTCTGTAGTACTAGACATTGATTACAGTGTCAAGGAGTCATATAATGCAACAAACTACAATCTCAGTGTTAAACAAACTCTAATCATAGTTCGTTAGTTTACCTAACTGTTAGACAGTTACAGGACAACTATGTTATTTTTTATTATATATGTACGTCTATGTACATGATTATTTTCTCATTGCTCATTAATGATGATAGAGTATGCATTTTCTGTCAATATTCTATTTATCTTTGTTCATCATGGTTTCTTGATTGCTTCAATTATTTCCATTATGTTTCTGCATTTTTCTTCATTATGAATCTAACAGTGGTATCAAAGCATGATATTGATCTTATGAGCATGGTAGTTTATCAGAGTCTTATAGTTTTTAGCGCCTGATAGATCATGTAGTTTTTCCATGGAATTGAAGCGCAATGTCGTGTGCATGGGAAGACTTACTATTGTTTTCCTATATGTTTGCATAATATGAGCGAAAGAAGATTAGCATCGAAGGTCGTGTATGTAGGGAGTAGTAGCAGTAATGGATGCACTGGCCATCCAAGGGACCACAAGGGTTTTTGTATTTCCGTATCCATTTAAAAATATGGCCGAAGTCGAAGCCGCAACACAAATCCATGGAGTGCAAATGAGATTTTGGATGCAATCCCCAAGAAAGGGGGAGACACTTTTTGATATGAAAGAAGGCCCAATACAGGTCTTGATTTAAAATATGTTCAAAGGCACTGATATGTCGTCCAAACGAGCGCAGATGAGTGAGAGCATTCAAACCATCTGTACTAAAGAAAGATCATCCTTTTGTGAGGAGCCTCTAAGACCAAGCTGTAAGAAGCCTTAAGCCTGCATTCGTAAACCTACATAAGTTTTAAATAATCTACATTATATATATATATATATATATATATATATATATATATATATATATATATATATTTATATTATTTTAAATGAAGCGTTGTTGGTCGTGATTGGAGAAATGGCAATCTGATGAATATAGGTTGGAGGAATTATAAATGTTTATTTATTTTTAAGAGAAGGGGTGGAAAAATATTTTATTTTAATTTTAACAGAGGCAGCTTAGAAAAAGTGTTTATTTTAAAGGAAGTCCTAATATTTTTGGAAGTAGTAATATTTGTATTTGGCATCCATAAATAACTACAGTGAGTAAAGTTTAAAAAATACGAAAATATGTTGATGGAGGATTTTTGCTGAAGGGGAAATCAATATTTTTGTACTTAAAATCAAAGTATGGTCATGCAATATTTTGGTATTTTTGGAATGAAGCAATATCATTTTTTAAATATTACTTTTTACAAAACGTAAATTTAAAAGGCTTGGTGTGAGGGGATTTAGAAAGAATTTACTATATGAAGCATAAATCATAAGAAGATTGAAAATTTATATGGATGATTTTTCTCCATTAATATAGTCAAATGTTCTTGAAGTTATAAGGGTGTTCAAGAGTGTTTATAAAGGTGTTATAAGGATTTTTTGGAAGTTATAAGGAGTCCTCTTAGACCAACCCGAAATTGAATAAGAGGGGATTATGATCTTTGTTTGCATCTAAGTCATTAGTCATCATGTAGTTTTTGGAATTCATGCAATGGATGATCGCTCTTGGCATGCACAACAAGATACATAATTGAATTTGGTGGAATCAACATACAAACATCTCTCTTCCATATTCTACATAATGGAAAAAAATTGAAGAAATATTTACAATATTGCACACATCAATTAACTCAACTATGGAATCTACAATTTCAATAAACAAGTGCACTCTCAGTACAGTGATTACTTGTTTACAAGTAACACACAAGAAAGTTGATATGTTCAAACTTAAAAAAAAACTGTTATCTGAAGAGTTAAATCTCCTTCAACACCAACAATGTGATTTCAACAAACAAAATGACATCAAGGATGGAAATAATGAAGATGCTCAGTTGACTAGTGATGACACTCATAAACATGAAGATGATTTGGATGAAGTCCCTATGTCAGAAAAAGTTGTGGATAAATGTATTGTTCAACCATGGGAAGAGTTACGCTTTAAACGAAATCAATATGGACTAGGATATGAAAAGGATGTCGATAACCTTTTTCATATTCCTAATTATAGCAAACCTATTTTCTTTGTGAGTGGAGCTTTTTTGAATGATGATAAGAGGACAAAGCTTGAGGATATTGGTAAGGAACAGGTACAAGATATTGTTGATGATGATGTTTCTACAGATATTCCAGATCATGATAATCGGTTAGATAAAGAACCCATACAGTGCAAACACTATCACCGGTTTGGCCATGATAAGTCAAACTGTTTTGATCTTCACCCATGCAGATTTTGTGGGAAGACAAATCACCTCTCAATAAGTGTCAGATGAATAAGAGGAAACATATTCATTTTCAATGGTTAGGAAGTTGGCGTTGGAATTTGGAAGCCAATTTATTGGAGCATTCTTATCGAAGGATTTATACACAAGTACAACCGTACTTGCTTGGAGATATTTCTACAGTTGACAGACATGAATGTTTTTCAGGATTGGATGATATAGGGTATGATCGGGGCTTAGTTGATGTAGTATTTTGAGTTGAAGATCGAGTCTTCAGACTCTTCCAGAAGAGAGTTTGATTACCCTTTTCCACTTTCAAAGGGGGTATATCTCATTATCTAGACTTCTCACTTTTCAGTTGACATGAGGGAAATTAGTGAGAAATGTCAGACTTAATGTGAGACTTCAAGTTTCAAAGTCTACCTTTGATTTGTAGTTCATTTAGGACTTGTCTTTGTACTACCTTCTGGACTTGTGTCTGTTCAGAATATGATTGTAATTGGGCGCATGATCGGTTGTAACTAACACCCCTTAGTTTTCGGTCTTAGTTGTAAGTCTTTCCATAGGCTGTTGTATTCCCCATCTATTTAGTAAGGCCTGTTGAGTCAGACAGTTGTATTCCTCTTGTCCCTAAAGAGGATGTTGTGTCAATATGTGGCATGAACCACTGTGTAGCTTGATGATGTATCAGAGACATTGAATCTTGGATTAAGGGGGGGGGGATATGGGATAGTAATCTCAAATTGAGGGACAAAAGTATGTGAACAAATGATCAAATGGGAAACAAGCATGAAGTCTTCTCAGAACAAAATCAGCGAAGTCAATGAAGTTGATAATAATCAGATCAATGAAGTTAATGAAGTTGATAATGATCATATGATAGATCAGTGTTTTGATCTTCATCCATGTATAGATTGTGAAAGAATACACATTGTTAGAGTATCTTATACAGGTGTTGGATCTCTTCTTGCCCATACTTGTGAATGAAGGTCAAGGGAATTTGAACCACTTGTCCCTGACATGGGGGAATCTAAAGTTTTTAGTCAGGTTCCAAGTTTGATTTAGTGCCCATGAACAGATGATCAAATATGCAACCTAGTTCCTGGTATGTAGCCTTGTTCCTAAACATATTGTTGTTGATATGGTTTGTGGTAATCCTAAAACCATTTCGTTCATAGTTTTTTTAGCCTCGAGCTCTTGTTAGTTTATGGTCAACTTAAAACCATGACATTTAGTAGAAGACATCATCTTCTACTAGAAATTCAATTTGTGGTCATCCCAAAACCACCAAATGAGTTTTTGGTCACCCTTAAACCACTAATTTAGTAGAAGACATCAAATTTTGTTATTATTTTAGATTTCAGAGAGGATATTAAGCCCTCTGAATATTTTCTTGAAACATTACTAGTTGTCAAGTAGTGGCAGTTTTTCAAGAAAAAAAAAACTTATGATTAAGGGGGGATGTTAAAAAAACTCTAATCATAGTTTGTTGGTTTACCTAACTGTTAGATAGTTACATGAAATTTATGGTATTTTTGTATTATATATGTACGTCTATGTACATGATTATTTTCTCATTGTTCATTAATGATGATAGAGTATTCCTTTTCTGTTGATATTCTATTTCTCTCTATTCATCATGGTTTCTTGATTGCTTCAGTTATTTCCATTATGTTTCTGCATTTTTCTTCACTATGAATCTATCACTTAGTTCCTTTCAAATATCAAATGATTCCTTTCAAATTCCCAACTATCGAAGAAAAATATGATAAAATAATACATAATCATCCCCAGTCCTGAGAACTATGTCCACTTGACAATAACACCTTAAACTACATAGCCAATAGAAATGAAGAGAAATAAGATTATATGTTTCAATTATTTGAGAAAAATAGAATTATAAAACAAAATTGTGATTAAAATAAAGATATTTAAAAGTCAACGAGAAACTAATACAAGTCAAACTAAAAACTCATCGCTATAATCCCTTAGACAACGACTTCATAAATATTTAGCTAGTTGTTGTTATAATTGAAAATGCGGAAAACACAATTCACAATGATAATTAACAATCACACAGGGATTTCACGTGGTTCACCCAAAACATTGGGCTACATCTACCAAGCATAGGCATCGATTGTCTTATTATTCAAATCAGGGAGATTACATCAGATTGGAAAGTTCTCACTCTGTCTCTCACACTCAGTCATTTTTCATCTAGGAGATTACTTGAATTTATACATTCACACAAGAAATTGTTTATTAAATGTAATCCCTATCCATATTCCAACTAGTTCTATTTGGTTGTAACCAACATAGAATAATAGGATCTAGATCCATCCTTTAGAGGAATTTGTTGTCACCAAATCCCAACAATCTCCACCTTGACAACAATTAACCTAATACCTTGCTCCTTCCTTTTGTTCATCACCTTTTCTGCAAGCCAAGAGAAGCCAGGCACCACTACAACTTCTCTAATAAAACAAGTTTCATGATCTCGCCTGTGTGACTTGCACGAGTTTGGATTTCTTGAGAGGTCACTCCACCTCAAACATGTCTTCCACAACTGTGTTGTGAAACATATTTAGTGATAGATCTCATTCCATCCAAGACACTTGTATTACAATATTCATTACAATTTTCATAGACTATCTCGGTGTAACCATTATAGGTGACATTTGTGCTTCTCAAATGTTGAAGCACACATTTCACTGCAACACTTGAATTTGTCACGTATTTGAAAACATAATTAGCATGTGAAACATATGATCTTAACCATTTCATCACATACAATAGAGCTCCTACTGAACTTACATGAGACATAACCTTTTCTTCTTTATAGACAGGCCCTATGCTTGAAGAAAAATTATAATGGAAAGCAAGAGGGATAAAGACTGGTTTTACAATGTTCATACTGAACTCCAACCACAAATTACCATTACAATATCTATGTACTTCCATGCCCATAATTTGTTTTTCTGCTCCTTGATCCCTCATCTGAATTGTCATGTCCACCTGAGTCATTTTCTTACTGATTTTATCCACGCTTCGTCTTGCATCAAGCATGTCATCAACAAATAGCATCAATATTGTGAATGTACTATAAATTGTATAGTCATTCCTACCCTTTGAATAATTCTGACTCACTATGAAGGATTCAAACCTCTTGTATATTTGTCTGGGTACCAATAGGCCATACAATGAATTATATAGCATACAAACAAATTTATCGTTGCGATATTGAATAAACCCTTTTGGTTGTTCCATACATACTATATCTATGTCAATGATGACCTTGTGAGAAGTAGGATCCCACACACAACATCCCTTTATACCACCATCATAACTTGCAGAGATATAAAACAAGCGAGAATTAAGAAACAAATATTTTAAGTCTAGAAATGATTTACCGCTTACCAGTACCTGCATTTCTTTCTTTCTCTTATGATCTTGATTCTTCTGCCATAAACAAGAAGATACATCTATCACTTCAGATGCTACTTTAGTACTGCCTTTCATCTTATAAAGGTTATCAACCTTTGTTTCCTTCATCACTACTAAAATAGCTTTCGACACTGTGAGTGCTCCACCTTGACCTGTATACTTATATCCACAAGAATCCAACACTCCCAATGAAATCAAATTTGATTTAAGCTCAAGTACATATATAACATCTGTTAATTCCCTAACAATACCATCAAACATACTGATTCTAATACTACCAGCCCCAACATTTTTACAAGGAATACCTGTTATTGGATAAATCAGTGAATGCAAACATAAACTGATCTTCCTAGATCCACCTATATCTAGAAAAAAATGAGTCTGGACATGGAGCTTTCCCTAAGATTAATCATTGGATATACTATTAGATAAGAGACGAAGTACATACCTTTTAATATCACTTCCTTATGTCTTTTTTGTCCCTACTTCGCTTTGGTGCTCTCATGCTATTGATTCTGCAATGAAACACAAACCAACCAAAGTGAAAGCAACAATAGTATGTTCAATGAAATCTTATACATGTGATCAAGGAATCATGTAATAAAATAAGAATGATTTCATGGGAAAGAAACATGCCACTGTATTATATAATGTGGAAGAAAGATATAACCAAATGCCTTGATGTTGTCAGATTCCTTCCAACAGTTCATTTCTTCCCACACACTTCTTGCTCCAATGGATTTTGAGACTGTGTATCTAATAGATACTCACAATATATCTTGACAAAGAAAATCTCAAAGCCACTCTAACCAAGCTGACAATCTCAAGAAAAAACAACTGACTTTCTCCATCAGAGCTCATCTCCTTTTATAAGATGAAGAAGATAAGGTGAGGAGGTTAGGATGATCCCACTAAATCATGAAATCAAGTAAGATCCAAACCATTCGGAGGCCACCTCACCATAGAAGCTTATCCTTATAGAAGCATCGATAAAATGCTTGTTTTTCCCACGTACGAAGGCTGCCACACCCTAGCTATAGTGCAGCTTGCAGAAACTAGGCATTTCTGCAACCTGTTTATATAGCATCCTGTGGAAATACTCCTTTATAGGGTTTTTACAAAGGAAAAAACAACCTCTTCTCTTAGGGAAAGTTCTTCTCCCTTCTTTCTTCAGGAATTTAGGCCATTGCCCCTCTGAATACAACAGATAGGTTTACATCATTAATGGTCATAGGGATGAAAAAAATAATGTGTAATAGAGAGCCCCCCAAAGTATGAAGTTAGAACATAGTGATAGATGAAATACTTTGTTGAGTGTGTGTAGAGAACAAGGAACAGTCGATCGGAAACCTACCAACAAACAAGGAAATATGGTACAATAATATATCATCACTGAGGTAGGAATTCCCATACTCAGAATACAAATGACTCAAAGCATAAATGCCAACATGCAAAGATCCTTGTCAAGTAATACAGGTCATGGCCACCAAACATACACTATGGATCCATGCCATTATGACTCAAATCTGAACATAGCCACCAAAAAGACATTGTGGATCTATGTGTTAAAGACTCAAATTTGAACATAGCCACGAGACATACAATGTGGATCTATGCAATAGTACAAATTGAATATACTCCAATGCAACTTGAATCTATGAGAAAATATTCAGGGTCTTCATCTCCACCACTCTATAGTACGAATATAACCATGTGAATACATGTGATGAAGTCGAACATGGTAGAAACCACTTGATTACTGGTCATTAGTGAATACAATTAACAAGTGCGAGGTAAATCACCATTAATGTCATTGAATCCCAAGGTACACTAGTACAATCCAACGAATGTGAATCAATTAGTTGAGGTTGAACACTCAGAAAAATCTCCCAATCAAGGGTCAATAATGAAAACCAACTGTCAAAAGCGAGGAAACTGTCATTGAGGCATGCAAGTTCCTAGGTACCAATTAGTTTTAAGTCTAATTCCTAGATAATGAGTTGAAGTCGACAGGAAAAGACTCGTCATAGGAGGGCCTTAATGTATTCCCCATCAATGACACAAAATAGGTAACAGGATTTGAAGTATACTAGAGTAACATGTAATCCAGGACTGACTCAGGGATGGCCGACACAATAGAAGGCTTAAGGACTGCAGAAATGGTCGATGAAATAGAAGGATTTCTGGGTTGAACATATTTTTGAACATATTAACGACACGATGACATAGAACGCACCTGCAAGCACGTCCGCTCACAGGATCTTCTTCTTTTCACTCAACCCGAAGAACTCAAATGTTCTTCTATTTCCCTATCAGGAAATTTGCACCCATAGAACTCTCACGGGATCTCCCTCTTTTTATCGGGAAATCGGACTTCATGGTTTTGCGAGGTCAGTGGTCGAGTGTTGGTATCTTATATCTCTGAAACCTGATCACCAGTCAACGCTGACCCTTCCTTAACCTTGTTGGGACTTCTCCTGTCACAATTTCGACACTCGCGGTGTCTAGTAACTCGGTTCTCTAACTCCCGAACCCCGATACGCTGAAACTCCAATGCACTCGCGAGTTGACTCTTCAACGGTCCCGTCACCTCGTCAGGATTTTGGACTTCGCGGGATCGCGAATCCTGATGTCAATGTTTCGGGACTTTACTTTCCCCGAACTTCGATACATTGTGCCACCTATCCACTGACTGATTTCTCCGTGGCCCCACACAATTATCGCACCCGTCGAGATATCGCGTTTCGCGATTTTTCGATTCCTATTGATATGTGCACAGGACTTCACCTGGAGAAACCCTGATACACGATTCCATGTGTAAATCCCACGGCCCTTATGGCTCGTATCAACGGTCCTGTCCCTCCTGAGCTTCGAACCTCTCGGGAATACTCACCGTATCTCCCTTGCTCCTCCATGAGATCTAACAGCTCACGGGAGTTTGTGAATTCTCCTCAGAGAATACCGACTGTTCATTTCTCCTGATGAATTCTGAAAATTGAACCAATTCTTCCTCCGTGAAAACTTGTTCATCTGTGCACAAACTTGCAACGCCTGCTTGAACACTTCAAACACCAACTCCCTACACTATCTTTCAACAATTCCAAGGGCCTAAGACTTTTATCCGGCCTACACACTCCTTGCACGGCTCCTGTGCCTGTCTGCACTTTTGGGATGAATGAGAACAAAAGATATCTCTATCTGAACCCTCTGTCAATGCACTCCTTGTGGACACTTCAACTGCACTCCTTGCAGGAATTCTCTGGCTCAAATAGAGAAACAATTGAAACTCATTCCTTCACCTTCTCAGACTTCAAACTCAACTATGAAATCACATACATAGCATATAAAAGAAAATGTATAATAGGAAGCAAACATTCATGAGCATATCAACATCAATACATAGAGAACAGACACAAAACCATGAATTTGAATCAAACTCTTCTATTAATTCAAATATCTATACATGGGTGTTCTTACACAACTCTCTGCTTCTTCTATGCTCCAATGCTTCTAACTACTAATACAATGCACAATGAGGGTGTCTATATCCCGTTTCCCTCTTGCGCTCTAGAACTGTCTAGTCTAGAATTAAATTCTATCTACTTTACATTAACTATCTTAAATGTCGTCTACCTACTAAGGACAAGAGCAATCCGCTCAAGGTCCATTTACAATATACAAGTGTGCTTCATTAAATTGTTACAATTAAGATTGCACAACAACTTCAAGGTGTTTTCAAAAATTGTGCTGGCTTGTCCATCTTTCCTCCTCTTCCGCGTTGGCTCGCTTGATGTGGGAGATGTTCCTGCATCATACTCCCTCACTTGAAAAAATTTCATGGGCTCCTTTCCATGAGCTCCTGCATGATCTGTCCATGCTTCTGTACTCCTGCTTCATTCTCCCAGTTGGCATCTTCAACTGGATGGTTCTTCCACTTGACTAGATACTCGAAGTATTGCTTTCACCTAGTCCTTTTGCTCACTCTCTTGTCCAGTATGCGCTCCATCTGCTGCTTCTCTGCAACTAGCATCTATTTCATCCATTGGATCACTGGCTGTTCAGTTCTAGTCCCTACTTCTCCAACTCTATATGGGTACAAACATGAGATGTTGAATATCGGAGAAATTTTGATCCCATCGGGTAATTCAATCTCAAAAGAATTCATCCCAAATTTCTTCAAGACCCTGCATGGCCTGATTTTCTTCATCTTCAGCTTATTGTATGTTCCCCTCGGGAACCTTTCCTTTCTCAAATGTGCTAGAACCAGATCACCAACCTCAAACTGAATTTGTCTTTTATGCTGATCTGCTCTGTGCTTATATTCTTGACTTGAATTTTGCAATCGCTCCTTCACCCAACTGTGAAGTTCTTTCATCGCTTCTGCGAATTCCTCTGCACTAGCACTCCTAGTAGCAGTCTGTTATAAATCCTTCAGTTCAGAAATTCCTCTTGGATGCATCCCATAGACAACCTGAAATGGACTTTGCCCTGTACTCCTGTTGACTGAGTCATTGTATGCAAATTCTGTCTGTGGTAATATGTGGTCCCACTGGCTGTGGTACTCTGTCACCAAGCTTCTCAGCAAGTCTCCCAGACTTTTGTTCACCACTTCTGTCTGTCCATCCATATGAGGATGATACACTGAACTAAATGCCAAGTTAGTTCCCAGCTTCTTCCATAAGGTCCTCCAAAAATTCCCTATGAATTTGGTGTCTCGATCCGAAACTATACTCCTCGGAAAACCATGAAGTCGAATGACCTCTTTGAAGAACAGGTTCACAATGTGAGTTGTGTCACCAGTCTTCTGACATGGAATGAAGTGTGTCATCTTAGAAAATATATCCACCACCACAAGTATTGAATCACAACCTCTTTGTGTTCTTGGCAACCCCAATACAAAATCCATGCTTATCGCATCCCACGACCTCTCTGGTATGGGAAATGGTTGATAAAAACCCACATTCTACTTCCTTCCCTTCGAATGTTGGAAAATTCTACATATGTCCACAAATTTCTTGACATCTTCTCACATTCCCGGCCAAAAATATGACTCGTTCAACTTCGCGAACATTTTTTCATGACCAAAATGCCCTGCCAATCCTCCACTATGTTTCTCCTTTAACAAGTTCTCCCTCATGGAGCATTTCGGAATACACAGTTGATTGCCCTTAAACAACAATCCTTCCTAGATCATGTACTCAGCCCACTAGCTTCTAGCTCTGAGAACTGGATTCTCAGCTGCTTCATACACCTCTCCAAAATTCTGATCATCTGCGTACATGTCCCTGAGATCATCAAAACCCAGCGTTTTGACTCTGAACTCTTGCAACAACAAACACTTCCTGCTCAAAGAATCAACAACTTTGTTAGCAGTACCAGAAATATGCTTAGTCACAAATGTGAAATTCTGCATATACTCAACCCATTTGACATGTTTCTGATTCAACTTCTCCTGTTGAGTCACAAACTGCAGTGCATGATTGTCACTGTACAAAACAAATTCTTTCGGGATCAAGTAATGCCTCCATTTCTTCAATTCCTGTATGATAGCATAAAACTCCTTATCATATGTGGAGTAATTCAATTTTGCCTCATTCAACTTCTCACTGAAGTACACTATCGACCTGTCTTCTTGACTTAAGATTGCCTTGATTGCAAACCCACTTGCATCGCATTTCACCTGAAATGTCTTTTGGAAATCCAGCAACACAAAAACTGGTTGTTCTATGATCTTCCTCTTCAACAGATTAAAACTTTTCTCAGCCTCTGTTGTCCAGTGAAAATATTTATGCCACTTCTTCACTGTATCCATCATTGCTGCACTAATTCCACTGAAATTTCTGATGAATTTTCGGTATAAACTAGCCAGTCCATGAAAACTTCTCACCTCAAAGATATTCTTCGGTGATGGCCAATTCTTAATCACTTCCACCTTATCTAGATCCATCCTCAACTCATTTGAAGAAATAACAAACCCCAAGTAAATGAGCTCTATCTTCATGAATGAGGACTTATTCATGTTAAGCAACATCTTCTCCTACTGTAGCTTTTGCATCACTGTAGCCAAATGTTTCAAGTGCTCTGCCACTGATTTACTATACACCGGTATGTCATCCAAATACACAATGACAAACTTCCTGATAAACTCCCTCAGGACTTCATTCATCAACCTCATGAAGGTACTTGGCGCATTTTTTAAGCCAAACGACATAACAAGCCATTCATATAACCCTTCATTGGTTTTGAATGCTGTCTTCCATTCATCACCTTCTCTCATGCGAATTTGGTGATATCCTCTTTTCAAATCAATATTTGAAAAATATTTTGCTCCACTCAAGAAATCCATCAGATCATATATCCTCGGCAATGGAAATCTGTACCTGATGGTTATCTTATTAATCACCCTTGAATCAATACACATCCTCCAGCCTCCGTCTTTCTTCGAAATGAGTATTGTTGGAACAACACACAGACTCAAGCTTTCCCTGACCAAACCTTTGTCCAATAAATCCTGGACTTGCCTTTTAACCTCTTCATTCTCTTGTGGCGTCAATCTATACATGGATTTATTTGGAAAACTGGCTCCTTGTATGAGATCAATATGATGACTCACACTCCTGATCGGTGACAACGAATGAGGTAATTCGTCCACTATTGTTTCAGCGAACTCTTCCAGCAGTTCCTGAATTTCATCAGGTAAATCATCCACTCTTGTGCTAGTTAGGACAATCTTTGGTTTCCTGACCACAAAGAATTGTGGATCCTCCTTCTTCTTAACTTATGTAAGAAGTTCCTTCCCACTCATGAGAAGTATAGTGTTTCTTACTTCTGGCTTCACCTCCTTATCCTTAATCGAAAGCAACATGTGTGTCCTCCCATTCTTCTCTAGGGTGTATGTGTTCATTCGCCCATCATGAATCATATTTTTGTCATATTTCCATGGTCTACCCAGCAATAGATGACAAACATCCATAGGAATGACATCACATAAGATCTTATCATTATATCCTCCTATCTTGAATTCAACCAAGCATTGTTTAGTGACATTTACCTGGTGTCCTTTCTGTAGCCACGAAACTCTGTATGGGCTTGGATGATCAGTCATCTCCAAATATAGCTTCTCTACCATCTCTGTAGAAATGAGATTGTCCGTGCTACCACTATCTACAATGACCTTGCATACCCTGTCCTTGGTCTTGCAAGCAGTCCTGAAAAGTCTGGTTCTTTTGGACTGAACTATCCACCTCCTTCTCGAGTGTCAAAAGGAATTTTTGCATCATGAGCGATCTTCCACCTTTAGCGTCCTCTACCTCAACATACCACCTCTGCGCCTTGGGGATGTGAGCTTCTCCAATGTCCTTCTTTTTCTCTGGACACTTGTAAGATTTGTGTCCATTTTTCCTGCATGTGAAGCATGTGATTACTCCACCTCTTCCTCTTCCTCTACCTCTAGTATGAGGAAAAGTGTTGTCAGCATAATCTCCTCTCTTCTCATTATGATTTCCTCTCTGTTCAACATATGGCCCTCTTTGTGAGGTTCCACCTATCTCAACTCGAGTTTGAGGCTTCTTCCAGTCTTCTTTGGGCTTCTGGTTTCTATCCTAGGCAACTGACTTACCTCTGGGCTGGCTTCTGCCTTGGACCCTCTGACTTTGTTTTCGACTCAGCTTCTCCTCAGCTTTCAGAGCCATATGATAAGCATCTTCCACCATTCTGATGGTTACCATTCTCATCTCATCCTGGATATCATATCTCAGGTCGTTCATATACCTTGCAACTTTCTCATCATCGCTCTCCCGATGACCTGTTCTGATGTTCATTTTGTATAATTCCTCAGTGTATTCTTTCACTGTCATCAGCTTCTGTCTCAAATTATGCATTCTCCTGAACAGAGTAATTTGATAGTCCCTGGGGATGAATTTCACCTTCATCTTTGCGATCATTCGATCCCACATTTTGATCTTCTTCTTTCCCTTGCAGCGTCTGTCAGCTTGTAGTTCATCCCACCATAATGCTGCATGTCCTTTTAATATCATGATAGCATGCTTGACCTTCTTGTCTTCTTCGACATCTTCATAGTTGAAGTATGTGTCTAGAGCTCTAATCCAGTCTAGAAGCTCCTCTGCATCCAAGTTCCCCTTGTAAACTGGAATGTCCATATTTGCTCTTGCACCCATCCTGGCAATAGCTATGATCAAACACTCATTTGATGCATCTTCGGCTATAACTTGCTCCTCATGTTCAGCCTCGACTTCGCTTTCGGAATCACTCAGATCCCCTGCACTGGCTATGCGTCTTTACATTGTCTCCATGTCTTCGAGTCTGGCTCGGAGATCATGCATTTGTCTCTCCATGACTGGATCTGCCATCTGCGTGCCTCTTCGTCGCGACATTTCCCTATCCTCTAGATCGGGTGGCTGTCTATCTCTCCTTGGCGGCATGGTGAATTCTCTCCCTTCTCTGCTATAGAAAGCAAAGAATCTTTCTTTTCTCTGATACCAAACTTATGTTGTGTATCAGAGTACTCCTTGCCTCTTATGCCTCCCTCGCCTAAAATGTACAGAAAAGAATCAGGCTCTAATACCAAACTTGACGCAGACCGCACCCATAGGCACATCCGCTCACATGATCTTCTTCTTTTCACTTAGCCCGAAGAACTCAAATGTTATTCTATTTCCCTATCGGGAAATCTGCACCCATAGAACTCTCACGGGATCTCCCTCTTTTTATCGGAAAATCGGACTTCGCGGTTTCGCGAGGTCAGTGGTCAAGTGTTGGTCTCTTAGATCTCTAAAACCTAATCACCAGTCAATGTCGACCCTTCCTTAACCTTGTTGGGACTTCTCTTGTTGTGATTTAGACACTCGCGGTGTCGAGTAACTCGGCTCTCCGACTCCCGAACCCCGATACACCGAAACTACGATGCACTCGCAAGTTGACTCTTCAATAGTCCCGTCACCTCGTCGGGATTTTGGACTTCACAAGATCACGAATCCTGATGTCAATGTTTCGGGACTTTACTTTCCCCGAACTCTGATACGGTGTGCCACTTTTCCACTGATTGACTTCTTCGTGGCCCCACACAATTCTCGCACCTGCCGGGATATCGCATTTCGCAATTTTGTGATTCCTGTTGCTATGTGCACGGGACTTCACCCAGTGAAACCCCGATACACGATTCCACGTGTAAATCCTACGACCCTTATGGATCGTATCAATGGTCCTGTCCCTCCTGAGCTTCGAACCTCTCAGGAATACTCACCATATCTCCCTTGCTCCTCCGTGAGATCTAATGGCTCATGGGAGTTCATGAATTCTCCTTAGAGAATACCGACTGTTCATTTCTCCTGATGAATTCTAAAAATTGAACCAAGTCTTCCTCCATGAAAACTTGTTTGTCTGTGTGCAAACTTGCAACACCTGCTTGAACACTTCAAACACCAACTCCCTACACTGTCTTTCAACAATTCCAAGGGCCTTCTCCCTCCTAAGCTTTCTCTAACTCTGAACCTTGGAAAATACCTTTGCTCGCACTCCTTGCGGCAACCTTCAAACACCTCAAATGGTTTAATCCCTTCGACCCTGCGCACACCTGTAGTAGCAGTCTTCGAGTACTTCACTCAGGTTCGCAACCCTGAGAATTTTATCTAGCCTGCGCACTCCTTGCACGGCTCCTGTGCATGTCTGCACTTTTGGGATGAATGAGAACAAAAGATATCTCTATCTGAACTCTCTGTCAATGCACTCCTTGTGGACACTTCAACTGCACTCCTTGCAGGAATTCTCTAGCTCAAATAGAGAAACAATTGAAACTCATTCCTTCACCTTCTCAGACTTCAAACTCAACTATGAAATCACATACACAGCATATAAAAGAAAATGTATAACAGGAAGCAAACATTCATGAGCATATCAACATCAATACACAGAGAACAGACAAAAACCCATGAATTTGAATCAAACTCTTCTATTAATTCAAATATTTGTACATGGGTGTTCTTACACAACTCTCTGCTTCTTCTATGCTCCAATGCTTCTAACTACTGATACAATGCACAATGAGGGTGCCTATATCCTGTTTCCCTCTTGCGCTCTAGAACTGTTTAGTCTAGAATTAAATTCTATCTACTTTACATTAACTATCTTAAATGTCGTCTACCTACTAAGGACGAGAGCAATCCGCTCAAGGTCCATTTACAATATACAAGTGCGCTTCATTAAATTGTTACAATTAATATTGCGCAACAACTTCAAGGTGTTTTCAAAAATTGTGCTGGCTTGTCCAGCTATCCTCTGCTTCCGCATTGGCTCGCTTGATGTGGGAAATGCTCCTGCATCACATGACAACTATCTTGGAAAACACTGATTCAACAACATGGATCACAGACCAATTTGTAATCTTATAAAGGAGCATGATCAAGAGACAAGCATATTTTCCAACCTAGACACAAGGCAAGTGAAAGGGTGTCATGTTCAAAGGTGACTCTTGCATAGAATACATGTTTAGACACATTTCTTTCCCAATTTTTCCCCCACCATTTCTGGCGAGTACCTCTTTATTTTTACGCAAGCTTGAGGAGGATAACATATGCTTGTTGATGTAAGCTCATCCTTCAGATGAGTCCCTCAGAGTATGTTTAGCGAACCCTAAGAAGGAGTGGTTCGATCCCATATGGGCCTTTCGAAGTTTGTTTTATGAGTCCAAAGAAAGAAAACTCAGGGGTTTTTCATGTTTAGAGAGTTTTAAAAACACTTAAAGAGAACTCTCTCAGTTCATTTTTCGTAGATTAGTTCGATGATACTGAAAAAGTGATAACCTACTACCCATCGAACATTTTCTTCAAATACTTTTATGAGCATGAAAAGAACAAGGTTGCTCGACAATCTTTTCATGCTTAGAGAGTATAAAAAGAGATTAAAGGGAACTCCAGGGGGTTCCTTTTTCGTATGACCTTTACGAGTTTGAAAGAGTGATAAAATTATACTTGGTTACAGTCGCATTGATTTACAAGCACGCGAAAGAACAAAGACTAAGCTCAATAACCTATTCTCATGTATTTACGAGTATGAGAAAAAACAAAGACTAAGGTTGGTAACTTATTCTCATGTATTTATGAGCATGAGAAAGAACAAAGAAGAAGATTGGAATTGTTTTCATTTTTACGCAAGATTTAAAACAAAGAAAAACTATGCTTGGACTTGGTTTCATTTTTACACAAGATTGAACTAGAGGAAACTATGCTTGAGGTAAATAGTTTCTTATTTACACAAGCTTGAACCATAGAAAACTATGTTTGGACTTCCCAATGCATAACACAAGGATGGTTGGTACTTAGCCCCTAGCTTAAGAAACGAGCAACTCTAAATTCAACATGAAGTATAGAGGCTGAAAGCATTGCCCCTCAAGCTTCGTTTCGTCCAACTGCAAAGGTCGATGAAACAAAGCTTCAAATACTAGATGAAGAACTTGACTCAGATAGAGAGGGGAAAAACTATTTCATTTTTTAACGATCTTGACACAGGAATAAGAAATATGCTCGTGAATCCAGGTTCAATCCCTAGACCTCTGTTTCATTTTTTAATGAGCTTGACATAAAAACATGAACTATTCTCGTAACCTCTATTGCATTTTTTAATGAGGTTTCTATAGAGACGCAAAAACTATCCTCACAACTAGTTTCATTTTTTAACGAGCTTGAAATCATAAAATCATGCTCAAGGATGATTTCATTATTTAATGAGCTTGAAATAAAAAAAACCATGCTCAAAGACTCTCTTCGTGATCACAACTTCCAAGAGGAAAGTTCTCTAGAAGGACACCATGTCAAGGGAAAAAACGTAGTCATGGCCTCCAAGATATCTTCACTTGATGGAAGAAACACACTCTAGAAGGAACACATGTCAACGGTCATGATAGGGGTAAGGAGGTCAAGCTCCAATAACCCTATTGAAGAGAGTAACATGTCAACTACCGGATCTAAGTCATTTTCATTGGAAGAGAAAGGCATGGGAGACAACGCCACATAATTCACCTATGGCATGGGTGATACCATCTGCATATAAGAACCATTTAGGGATTTCATTGAGTGGATGGTCAAGTCAGGACCAACAAATGAAATTTGATCAATGGTCACAATTCGTCCATCGTGCGGGAAATATATCATACGAAAAAGAGTGGACACGATAGCTTTCATGGCATAGACATAATCTCGCCCAAGGAGTAAAGTGAAATACAAGGGGTCTTGGACTACCATGACATCAATAAAGATAGTTTTCCCTCCCAAAGTTACAGGAAACTAAGGAAGGGTCCCTAAAGGTTGACTGGTTCTTTTGTTGAAAGATAATAGATTCTGCGTAACTGGTGCAAGTTGAGGACAACCTAAATATTTCCAAGCAAGAGAGGACAAAATACTAATGGAAACACCTTCATCTATCAATGTCTAAGGAATGTCCTGACCAAAAACCTGTACTGTAATCTAGAAAAGAATGTGAGAGGGAAGACAAGGTCCAGTTAGCACACCCCAATTAAAAATGATGGTCTCATTACTTGGAGGGGGTTCCATGGGAGAAGGAGGAATATCCCCCAGCACGGTAGATTCTATATCAACAAGAAAAATGTGGGCATCATCAGGTTTACTCTATAGTAGGTGAGTAGGATCGATCAATGACGAGATCAGATCGACCACTTGGGTTTCATTCTCCAAGGGGAGAATGGGGTCGAAACTTGGAAAAGGATCGACCGCTTGGGTTTTACTCTTTAACAAAAGAGTGGGATCGACTGAGGATGGGATCAGATCGACCACTTGGTCAACTGGTTCAACTAAGAATGTGACCAGATTGACCACTTGATCAACCAGACTGACCGATGAATATGATGTATTGATCATTCCATCAACTACAGGTGGGTCAAGAGTAAGCTTGTGATAAGCAACTGGAAGTTGAGGTTGTGAAACAGTCATGTCCTCCAATAATTTTTAGGCTTCATCCATAAAAGGGAAAAGGTGAGTTAGATGACTCCCTTTGCATAACATGCACAGGAACTTGACTCTATTTTTGTTCTTCCCAACGGTATCTTGACTAGTTGACGGGAGGTCATCAACATGTTGTTCATAGGATGACGACATGGGTTGGTGAGGGTGTGTATATCACACTTCTATAACCTTGGATAGTCCAGGGAAATCCTTAAGAAGATCACTACCCTTACAAATCCTGCAAGGGTACTTGGGTTTATGGGTTGTTTGGGTGTTCTTAGCATCATCAATACTCCCAGCATGATCAACAGTAACTGGTTTCTTTCCAACACGTTTGGCAGTGGTTGGAAGTGTGGATCCTTGCTTATTTTTATTCTTCTTATTCTCCCTTTTCTTCTTCTTCTTATTCATCGAGTTACTATCTTAAGATCTTTCACTCCGCGAAGAAGATGAAATGGAAAAAGACCTTGCAAGTGAAGAATGTGAAGAAGGTGAAGGATAAACATTAGGTTGATGCTCTTGGGGGAAAGTACCTACAACTGAAGCACTAACTGTATTCAAGATTACCTGAGTGGAAAACAACCATACCGGTAATCCAATCGTGAGACCTAGAAGGCTCAGAGTAGCGATGTGAGGAGGACCAATGTTTCAATAAGAAGGAAAAACAAAAGGTTCCCCTAGAGCATGGATTCCTTCATTGGTCATTTTAGGAACTGACGCCATTAAAACAAAGATCCAACCTAGATTCCACTAGGGAAAACAAACAACACACGCTAAAAATCTAGTAAGAAAGCAAGCAAACAAAACCTTCTCACAATGAACGCACTAGTTGGTGATGAAATCCAACGTCGTGGGAAAAATGTAAGAAGGGGCTGAGATAGAGTGGGTGTAAAAGTTATGTTGATGGCCTGCTTAATGAACTTACACCTTGGTGCAAGATCCCACACATAAACGTGGGTATACCCTCCAAGGAGCCCGAGTGAGTTTGGCCAACGTCGATTCCATGTACTATGAAGACTTTCCCCTCCACAGTCACCTTGTGTAAAGACCCTAAAAATATAGGCCACTAAGGTTACCAATTACTACAGTGATGCCTAGGGAAACAATCGATAGTCTGATCCACACACAAAGGTAGGGTATCTAGCCTGAAATCAACTTGAAAGGCTTCCACTCATACCTGTGGGTATACCTTCAAGTGACCCCCATAATATGTGCAATCTCTACATCAAGACCAACAAAGCAGGTTGAGTAACTCTGCCAGTCTCAATTCGACCTCGCGATTGACCCTTGTGTGAGAAGGATTCCGAGGAAAGAATGTAATAAGTGGATTTACCGCTCCCTAACTCAAGATCCTATGTTTGTTTGTAGCTTTGGAAAGTTATATTTCACACCTATTCCAAATCCCTACAACTAATTTAATGTAGGTTTGCTACCAAAAAATATAAAAATGTCTAATCAATTTTATAAGAGCTTTATTTTAAGCCTATTTTTTCTCAAGAGGAAAATGGCATGGACAATATGGTGTTTTGACCAACTCGAAAGTTATTGAAAGAGATGAAGATGCGATATTTTCATTTCGATGAAAGCTATGCTACGAGAAGGAGAAAACATTTATCATTCTCAAATGTACAATGTCTCAAAATTTTACAACACTCATCAATATCAATATTTTCAAGAAATGAGACAAATAGACTATACCAATACACCATGAGGGGGGGAATTTTTCAGAATTCAAGACCAAAAAATGCCAAAAACCATGCAATTTCACTACTTCAAATGCAAGGATGTCCCCAAACTAAGATAAAGCAAGAAATTAAAACTTTTTGTTTTTAATATAGCTAAAAGCAATAGAAGATCTATATAAAACAAAGTAACCCAAACAAATTTTCTCTTTTAACACGAATTATTCAATAAAAGAAAAAGAAGTTATTTCACCAAAAAATTCTAAAGAAAAAACGATGCTTTGTAATTGAAAGACACTCAAAGCAAGAGGCCAAATCTTTAAAAATCAAACAAAGAAAAAATAAGGCAAAGATGGTTGAAAGTGGATTCAAATTTTGTCAAGCAAAGTGTAAATAGACCCAACAATTCACCCCAAAACCAAATCCAAGGTCTGGGTAAGGAAAAAAACATCAAAAATCAAAATTTTCACAATTTCCGCAGGCTGTAGACTAACACAGTGTGGAAATCCTTGATCGCCGCAGGCTAGATATGGGTAGGGTGCAGAGTTTCTACACTGGTATAAACAGGTAGGGAGCAAAAATCCAAATTTGTCGCACTGTCCCTCAAAGAAGGGTACAAAAATCAAACAAAAATGGAAAAAATTAAAAATTAAGAAGGTTTTCCAGTGAAGTCAGATAGTCAAAGAGTCAAGATGGATCTCTCGGTTACTCAAAAAATAGAAACCAAACAATCAAAGCAAAAAAACAATACAAACTAGGAAAACAATCCATTCCCCACTGGAGTCACCAATTTTGTTATTGGATAAATTAATGAATGAAGACATAAACAGATCTCCCTAGATCCACCTAGATCTAGAAGAAAACGAGACAAGACATGGCGCTTTCCTTAAGCTTAATCATTGGATATACTATTATATAAGAGACGAAAGACATACCTTTTAATATTGCTTTCTTATGTCTTTGTTGTCCCTGCTTCACTCCGGTGCTCTCATGCTATTGATCTTGCAATGAAACACAACTAGATAAAAGGAGAGGAGCTCTCATGGAGAAAGTTAGTTGTTTTGGATTGAGATTGTTAGCTTAGTTAGAGTGGCTTTGATCTTTGCTTTGTCAATATAGATTGTGAGTAGCTATCAGATACATAGTCTCAGAATCCATTGGAGAAAGAAGTGTGTGGGAAGCAAGGAATTGTTGGAAGGAACCTGACAACATCAAGGCATCTAGTTGTATCTTTCTTCAATGAATGCTTATACATGTGATCAAGGAATCATGTAATAAAATGAGAATGATTTCATGGGAAAGAAACATTCCACTATATTATATAATGTGGAAGAAAGATACAACCATATGCCTTGATGTTGTCAGGTTCCTTCCAACAATTCCTTACTTCCCACACACTTCTTGCTCCAATGGATTCTGAGACTGTGTATCTGATAGCTACTCACAATCTATCTTGACAAAGCAAAGATCAAAGCCACTCTAACCAAGCTAACAATCTCAAGCCAAAACAACTAACTTTCTCCATGAGAGCTCCTCTCCTTTTATAAGCTGAAGAGGATAATGTGAGGAGGTTAGGATGATCCCACTAAATCATGAAAGTGAGTAAGATCCTAACCATTCGGAGGCCACCTCACCATAGAATCTTATCCTTCTAGAAGCATTGAGAAAATGTTTTTTTTTCCCACATATGAAGGTCGTCGCACCCTATCTATAGTGTAGCCTGCGAAAACTAGGCATTTTTGCACCCTATGTATATAGCAGCCTGCAGAAATCCTCCTTAATAGGGTTTTTACAAAGGAAAATACAACCTCTTCTCTCAGGGAAAGTTCTTCTCCCTTCTTTCTTCAAGAATTCAGGCCACTGAACCCTCTGAAGACAATAGATAGGTTTACATCATTAACGGTCATAGGTATGACAAAAATAATGTGTAACAATACCATTTCCCATAAACACTACACCCTCATTAACAGATTGGTAAGAAATGAACCAATTTCTATGTGAGCACATGTGGTGGGAGGCACTTGAATCTAACTACCATTCTTATTGATGTTGTAAATTACTGGAAACGGATAAAACTTGATGAGTCATACCTAAATTTGTTACAACCAAATTTGCTTCCTTCGTAGAGTTTTCCTCAGATTTCTTTCTCTTCCAACAATCTTTCATGAGATGTCATGTTTTGCCACATTACCAACATTTTTCTTTACCCTTTCCATGTCTTGACTTAGATTGAGAAGAACTTCTCTCATTATGCTCTTTAGTTCGACCTCTGATCAACATCACCTCTGAATTTGAGGTTTCTTTACTAGATTTTCTCCTCATCTCCTCAACCAACAAAGCTCCCACAATAGAGTCATAATATAAAACTTCTGATGAGATAAAACTAATATAGGTGACTAGATTATCCCAAGACTCAGGAAATGAACACAATAGTGTAATAGCCTTATCTTCATCTTTGAATTTAACTTCCATACTAGTCAATTGAACTATAAGGGTATTCAAGGTATTTAAATGGTCAACAACTTTTGTACCTTCTTTCATCCACAAACTGTACAACTGTCTCTTCAAGTAGATTATGTTTGTCAAGGACTTCATCATATATAAACTTTCCAACTTGCTCCATAAGCCTAATGTTGTATCCTCTCCTACGATATTAAACATAACCTCTTCTGCCAGACATAAATGAATGGTACTAAGAGCTTTCACATCCAAATCTTCCCATTCTCATTCCATCATGGCTATTTGTTTATTTGACTTGCCTACCAATGTTTTTTGCAACCCTTGTTGCACCAGTAAATCCTGCATATTAAGCTTCCAAAGCTCAAAGTTGTTTTTATTGTTGAATTTTTCAACTTCAAACTTCGAACTCTGCATCTTAGCCATTAGCACAAAAAAATTCCTAATGTCCACTGCTTATAAAATCCTTTTAAATGTGAAGGAATAATAAATAAGGTTAAATGTGGATCCTTATTTAATAAGGTTAAAGGTTTACCACAAAAGGTTTATAAGAATAAAAAATTTATATATTTTCAATAAAACCTTTTAATAATATATAAAAAGGCTTAATAAAAAATTTTATAAATAAAAGTTTTACTCCATAAGAATTCATCTTTTTAACTTATCCACCCACGTGACTCTTTAATTAAAAAAAAAACTTTTTACTTTAATTAAATCCTCCACCTTTACTTTTCCAAAGAACCATACCTTAAAAATTTCCAAGAAGAAAATCATGAGCATTTACGCACTTCACCCTACCATTGGAGTGTGGCGTGGTCACACCTCATGATTCACTTGGAGTGCGGTGATCTTTAAAGATTTACGCACTGTAATACACAGCTGGAATGTGGAAATTTCAGGTTTTCAAATGTGCATAAAGTGTGAGTAGTATGTCATCACACCCTTTGAGAGGAGGGACCTGCGGTGATGTATAAATTGACACACCTCACATAGATTTCACTTGTGGTGCTCCTCCGAGAATTTGAAGCTCCTCCAACCAACTTTGATACTACTTGTTAGAATTGTAAATGTGGAAAATACAATTAACAATCACACACAGATTATAAACACATGGTTCACCCAAAACGTTGGGCTACATCCACCAAGATCGGTTGTCTTATTATTCAGGTTGTCTTATTATTCAGATCATGGAGATTACATCAGATTGGCAAGTTCTCACTCTATCTCTTACACTCAGTCGTTTTGCCTCTACGGGCTTACATGAATTTATACATTCACACAAGAAACTAATTATTAAATGTAATCCCTATCCATATTCTAACTTGGTTTATTTGGTTGTAACCAATGTAGAATAATAGGATCCAAATCCATCCTTTAGAGAAATTCATTGTCACTAAATCCCAACAGTTGTGAGGAACCTTTTTAACAAAAGAATGTAGAATATATATATATATATATATATATATATATATATATATATATATATATATATATATATATATATATATACACACTCTATATATATACACACACACAAGAAAATACACATATAAAAACACAATATATTAAATATTACAATTTCATATATGTCTGGTGCTTTGAATCTATACAGATAAAAAAATTCATAATTTCTACTATCTGTGTTAGTAATTGTATATTAAATGGATTCAGAAGAGAACATCGGGAGATATGAGTGCCCCATATAATGCATCATTCATAAATGGTGAAATTTTTGAAATCGTTTCACATCCATTAATGAATCTCAAAACATTTTGATAAATTCGTTACTACTGCATTACTTGGGAGAGGTCATATGAATACTTAAATTTTAAATTGCCTTATTGTAAAGTTGGAGACAAAGATTTTACAGATTAAAAGAAAAAATCTCCAACTTTTACTGATTGGAAAACAAAACATATCCACTGTTTGGATTCATAGTTGGAATTATAAGAAAATATTGAAGACAATTGCCATGGAACTCTTAGTGCAAAGCTCCTTAAATAAAATCTCAAGTAGTGTAGAAATAACATAAAACTCTAAACATGTAAGTATTAATTGCATATGAAATTTAATGCAAATTACAAAAGAGTGAATTTTCAAAACCTAAGATAGTACCCACTATCTTTCTAAGAAGGCATGGTTCTATTACTGCTAAGGCCACTTGGAGGAATCCATTCCCATAACATTTTTTTCTTTCATTTATTTTAAAGATCCATGCAAGACAGAAAAAGGTTTTTTTCATCAAAATTTGTCATAAAACTTAACACAATTTCCTTGAGATGATGTTGAGAATATATTCCAGCCCTATTGCAGTTGAGAGTAACTCGATTCAATGCTATGAACATGTGACCTCAATTATGAGGCATAGGAGGAGGAGGGGCAACAACTTTAAGAACAAAATTTGCAAATGAAGACAAATGTAACTTGAAGTTGTTTACTTGCAGTCATTGCAGTTACATCGTAGAATATCTACTCACAAAAAATTATGAATTGAGTAAAATGACACGTGTTAGTTGTGAAGAAAACTAGAAACAGTTACTACCTAGTGAATTCAAAATGATGTTCAGAAATGGTTAGGGCCTAGCAAAGTCAAAACAGTCGTTGGGATATTTTGATGCTTAGATATTCTGGCTTGATGTGGAACATTATGGTTGGATATTTTGGTTTGATTTGGAAATGTATGGTTGGATATTTTGGTATGATATGATCAAAGCCTATTTATATAAATATACAGTGTTGGTATGATGTATGGAAACAAGAATATATATATATATATAATATGGTTAATTTCTGTCATTTTTTTTTGGCTCATTTGTTTTTATTTTTCCTTTTTTGTTCTAGTGTGAGTGTATTATTATTGTGTATAGAGATTTTTTCAGTGATTTTAGGTTGAGTAGTATCGGGTGATTTTGTGTAAGGTACTAGATGTATTATAATAAAAAAAAACAAAAATATTGTAGAAAATACTAGAAAAACAATAAAATATAGAGAATCACAACACCAAAAATGATACCTTTATTAATAGAAACCCAAGTTTACTTGCCTCTTCAAGGGGGGAACCTCCAGAAGAGCAAAGCTCTATTACATTAATACTTAAGAGAAGACTTTTCCATACCTTCTACTCTTATTTATACTAATTCTACCTTCTAAAGAACATTATAAAGGAAGATATTTCTAGAAGAAAAAACTTATATTAAGTCTTTTTACACTATATTTGTTCACATTATTAAATAGGCATTATTAGCTAATGTTGGCCTTTATTGCATGGAAAATATATTATTCTACCTACATGAGGGATTAGGGAGGTTGATCCACTAACATGTCCTCCCCCTTCAAGAATAGCCTTGTTCTCAAGGCTAGAGATGAGAAAATTGTTGGAGAACGGTAGATGGTTCCCAGGTGGCGTCTTCAGGAGTTGTATCCTTCCATTGAACTAACACTTCATTGATGGTTCAATGATAGAGACGATGCTCATGCTAGTCCAATATTTCTTGTGGCTACAACCAAATGTAACCTTCTTCATCGAAATCAGGGAGACTGGTTTGAGTCTTGCACTTAGTTCCAATCACTTTATTTAAGCATGAGACATGAAAAATAGTATGGAGCTTATAATGACTAGGCAAGGCTAATTGGTAGGCCATGGGCATCACTTTCTTGAGAATTTTATAAGGACCATAAAATTTTGGGGAAAGTTTTTGACAATGTTCATCTTTGAGTGAAGCATGCTTATAAGGTTGCAAACAAAGAAAAACATGGTCCCCTTCATCAAATTGATGCTCAGAATGACCTTGATCTACTTGTTTCTTCATGTATGATGTGATTCTGAGCCAAGACAAAATTTTATTTGAGGGTACAGAGAATGGTTGCTCATATTGTAAGATTTTTGTCAACCTCTTGAACCTTGGAGACAATAGGCATGTATGAGAGAACCAACGATGCCTTTTTCCCATAGACTGCTTCAAAATGAGCCATGTGAGTGGCAGTATGGTAAGATGTGTTGTACCACCATTCAACTATCGGTAACTACTAAGCCCATTGATTTATTCTATTAAATGAAAAACATCACAAATTTGTTTCCAAACACTTGGGTTCCCTGGAGCCAGAACAATTGAGTTCCCTGGAGTCAGAAAAATTCTTGCCAAAAATTGTTGGTGAAAGTTGGATCTCAGTCAGAGACAATAGAATGAGGCATGTCATGAAGTTTGAATATATTATCCATAAAAATTTGAGCCATTTTGGGCACGGTGAATGGGTGTTGAAGAGCACAAAATGAGCATATTTGGAAAGATGATCTACTACCACCATGATGACTGAATCATTTCTCGATTTAGGTAATACAAGAATGAAATCCATCGAAATATCCCTCCAAATAGCATGTGGAATTGGTAGCGGTTGGAGTGTGCCTGAAACTTTGATTGTTTCTCCATTATTTCATTGACAAGTATCACATTCAACCACAAAGTTGTAGATGTCACATTTCATACCGTCCTAGAAAAAAGAACGTTTAACCCATTCACAAGTTTTGGTAAAACCTGAATGCCCAACTGTGGGTGAAGCATGAAACTTAGAGAGGACCATGCATTTAATATTTGAGTGTTTTCTTAAATACAAGTGACCTTTATAGTGAATCTATTCAATGTGTCAAGAGTACCTTGGAGAAGCTTGAGGATCCTGTTGCAATTTTTTAATAAGGCTATAAAGTTTGGGGTCTTGCAACCATTCTTGGTCAACATCCTGAAGCCAATCTATGTCAATGAATGAGAGGGAAAAGAGGGACCCTTATTCTTCATATTTCCTTGAAATAACATCAACAACCACATTTTATTTTCCCTTCTTGTAGATTTTCTCATAATCATATCCAAACAGCTTGGTCACCCATTTTTGTTTCTCCAGGAAGGAATTTTTTTGTTCCAAAAAATACTTGCATCTACGATGATCATTTTTAGTTTGGAAGTGTTTCCCCAATAGATAAGGATGCTAGAGATCCACTGCATACAGAATAGCCAACATTTCATTTTCATAGGTTGATTGGAAAAAATAACACTTTGATGGTTTTTTTCCAGAGAAATCCAAAGGTCGACCATTATTTGTGCACAGGGGGAAGACCCAGGGTAAATCATTCAAATACAAAAAAAAACCTTAGATATTATCCCTTTCGGCATCACCTTCAGAGAAAGTGAAGTCTCACTCGAGACATCTAGAGGGGTTGCAAGAATCAAGGTTCTGCAATGATGAAGGGAATTGAGGCATCCTTCAAGTCCTTGCTACCAATTACTCATGTGCACATTTCTCATATATTAATAGTTACTTGTTCATTAAACATAATCTGTGCATGACATTATAACATAACATGTGAGGCAGACATTCATCATAAACTAGAAAACATCATAAATTGCAATCACATCATAACACATAGATTTGCATGGATCAACCAACTTGGGATATGTCCACAACGAAGAGATTCTTATATTATTCATCAATAACTTTCTTAAAAATGTGATTTGTGCTACAATATACGCAACAATAACATTATCCCAAACCTACCTAGTTCTTTTGTTGTAGTGTGAGGTCACTCCTCAGTCATACCTCAGATTTCTTCCTTTTCTCAACTCCCGTACCCAAAAATCACTAGGAACGTACCCACACCATATCAATGTCTTTATCCCAAAGAACCATTTTACATATTTATACATAACAATAGGGCTAATCCCGTTACAAAAGTGGACAAAGTGTGCCCCAAAAACCCATTATAAAAATGGACAAAGTGACCCAAAAACCCAATGGTTTATAATTGTTTTCCTCCTTTTGTGCATTTCTCCATCGCGTATCCTTTTGTCACGCTCTTTGAATCCTTGAATTTCTCTCCCTTCATGCACTCTGGTTCATATTCTAATTTCCTTTTACACTTCAACTTCCTTTTGGCTTGTATCCCAAAATGTATCCAAAATATCTTTTCAACAGGCCCCCAACACTCACTCGTGGCTCGTCCTGAGCCACTTAGACCTATTTTCAGTGCACCATGAATGCATTGAAGGTCACCTTCATTTTTGCGACATTCTCCTTGACCTCTAGTTCCTTCTGCAAAATTTGATCTATTGTTTCAGATGTGACGCGAGCCTGCACCTTTTTGACACCTTCCTCAGCTACATGTTTGATAAGTCCTTGAGTTGTTGTGAGGGTCATTGTCACTATGTAGAATTATTCCTGTAAGAATTCTATCTATTTTGCATGGGCATGTTGCTTCGCCCTTAGCTGATTCATTTCTGAATACATCTTTCGATTCTTGTTCATCATAGTTGCCACTTCTGCTGGTGGAAATGTTCCCACTACTTCTTGTAATTTATGCACCTTTCCTTGCATAGTATGAATATTCTAACTTATCTCCTGTTGTACCATGTATTCATTTAGTTGTGTCCAAACACCCATAGTCTTTGTATACAATTGTGTGCACTCTACTTCTAGATTCTTTATACTGTGCACCACTTTTGTCACATATTTCTTCCTCATGTCCCACTCTTAAGGTGGCGTACTTGGTGTCACACATGCTTCTAGATCCACTATGTGTTCATGGAAGCCTTGAACGACTTCGCTTATATTAGTGACTTGATCTTCCACCAAGGCCTCCTTCTCATTTTTCACCTCTAGGAGTTCCTGATATACGTGCTTGAATTCTTGTTGCATTCATTCTACCTTTTGCATAGCCTCATCGTGTTCATGTTTCACTTTGTTGTATTTTATATCTACGACCACATTTTCTACTGTAAGTTTTACTAGATTACTAGATGTCTTCTTGGTGCACATGTTCATCTCTTGTATTGCGCTCATCTATAGCTCCTGCAACACATCCATGGGTAGTTGTGATAACACTATATCTATGTGACCTAATAATCTATCCTGCTCTTGCATCTCAGTTGTGGGGAACTTGACTGCCCTTGTCTCAAGCTCAATTATCCTTCATTCTCTGACGACAACTAAGGATTGGGAGAGTGTTGGTCCTGCCTCTCTAGTATTGGTAGTGCTAGTCGTTGGTTCCTCCTCTGTTTGTCTCCCATGTGTGATATTGGTGGCTTATAATAGCTTTCGTAATTATTCCATCTATTCCTACATACATTTTTTCATCTCTTTGTATTTTTTTGTTTCACATTGAAATGTGTTGTCAATGACTTATTTTACCTATTCACCTATCTTCTCCAAATATTCTTATGTTAGTTCCTGAATGGAGACTTACTTAACATATTTGCGCTTGGGTCATTGTTGTCCGGGTCTCCCTGTCACTGTCTCTTTTCTCTTTCTGTTGTTGCATGATGATGGCAGTGGTTATGGCTCCTTTGGGCCCTACCCTTTTTCTCGATCCTCTTCTTCTTGATCTTCCTCCTCATTGAAGTCATATACTCTTAGGTTTGGCTATGCTGATGGATCTTTCCATGTGGGTGGAATATTCAACTCATCATCCCAATCATCCATAATGTTACCCATCTCCTCTTTCATCAACCTATATTGTGTTGGCAGTCACTATTGGTATGGGTCTTTCATCCCCTGAATGTACATGTGGTGGCACCATGTCTTAAAATGCGCCACTTCCTTGTATGCCTCAACCACTTGAGGTAGTATTCATGGGGTCCTCTCTATATTGTCTCTGATAGTTTTCTTATAGATATAGAACGTGACATTAGTGTCCATTTGGTGCACCTTATGTGTAGTCTACCAAAGTTTTTGATAGCATGTGACTAAGCAAGACTTCTCCTTGAGGCCCAGAAATTGATTGTCATTTGGTTCTCTCCATGATGATAGCATGATTATGATCAATAACCAAGAGTAGTGGAATTATGTCCCCTTGTCATGTTCTTCCTTGCAGACAATCAAGAATTGATTCACCAAAAATGTTGCCTGGTTCATCTAGACACCCTCTACACATCATTCTACAGCCACTATAACCACTGGTCGAAATTGATCTTTTCTACACCTCCTCAATATTTTACAACCTAAGGCTTGCATCGCAAACCTTACCGTCAGGTCACATATGCTAGTGACATTCATACCATGTTTTCCATAGAATGTATGAAAATTTCATTTCATGCTCTCAGCAAGAGATTTATCAATCTTCTTATAAAAAAACAAGGATGCAGGGTCCTATACCTGTGCCAGAAGACTTGTAATGCACACTAGAAAATTACTATCAATGTATATTGGCCTTTCAAGCCACATGTATCCTCTATGCACAAAACTTAGCATCATTTTCACACACGTGTTGATCTCCTGGCTCCGTCCAAAATGTGGTATGTCAAATAGGTTTATAATACCCTTTTTTTGTAACCCCCTATCCCACATATGTGGTTCTATGATGATCATGTGGGCCTTGAAACTAATGGATTTCATTAGAAACTTACTAGGTACGAGATTCAAGAACTTATTTTCATCGATGATATGATGGTCAACATATTTCAGAGCTGGTATCATACCTAACATATCCCCTTCTACTATGATTCCCTCTAGAATTGGTGGTTCAACTAATGGATACCTTTCTTCCTTCTGTAAGTGGATGTGTTTCGCTGATGGATTTCTTAGTGGGATATAATCCCTGGGGAATATTTCAGCTCAGGATTATTCCTCTTGTGTTTCTTATACTACCAATGACATTGCAAGTTGGTTGTGTGGTTTCTTTAGTACTGAGGTTAATGCGACTACTTCCTTAGGTGCCATCTTCCTCTGCGATGTTGGTTTCACCTTCTACCTGGTTCTGGAACTCTATTATTGACTTTGGATTTGTAACTTCATCTCTTCGGTTGTGCAATATATGGCTCTCTAGATAATCTTCGATGAACGATAATATTCTCTCGTTGTCCCTTTATGTGCCTTTATGCTTCATTTCTAGTTGTAGTTTCCTTTCGTTCCTAAACTCTTATTCTAATCTACTAATGGTTGACATTCATTACCTACTTTTATTACTCCATCACTTTGTATCTTCGATAAATTCTCCGTTTGATTTTTCAATTGGTCAAGATATCCTGCATTTAAAGGTACATGGCGCCACTACTTCACTATAATGATATCTCTTTATTATGCGTCCCTTCATGGATTGTGTTAAATGTGTCTAGTTTTCATCTACACAGTCTCGTTTCTCTGCATGATTTCTTCCTTCTACCCAATCTTGTTTCCTTCATCTGTGTTACTTTTCTCTTATATGTGAAAGTTTATTTCTTTTCCTCTTTATGCATAACCTAAAATTATTTTCCTCCTAAACTTTTGACTTCTTCCATCAACCCATTTCTTTCCTTTTACAATTTTACTTTATTTTTCTATCTTTTCTTCCTATAGTACACTATGATACAATTGTAACCTATGCAACTCCACTTGTGAGCACAAGGATGACTGACCCTATACAGTTTCATTTGGATCCTAGTCACTAGTCCTTCTGCAACTTGTCCATTCAATTTCTCTAACTGAACAACACCTACATTAGTCACATATCTAATCATGTATGGTCTTAGCTCGTGTATCCTGAACTTTCTTGGGTGTTGTAAGAACTTGTTTTCCTAAAGAAGTACTAGATATTCTGTCTAGAACTTCTTTTGCTTGATGTGTCTATCATTCCATGCATTTTATCTTGATTTATGTACTTGCTAATGGAATCCTACAATAAACCGATACTCCTCTAGTATTATTAATTGTGATGGTATTTATTTTACTATGCCATAATATGTAAGGTCTGTCATCATAGAAATGCATAGACTCGGTACAAGGAAATCCATAAGAATGAATTCTTCTTGACCGTATGTTAACTTAAAGGGTGTTTGTCCTATCAACTTCTTACAAGTAGTTCTGTAAGCCCAAATAAATGCATGGATACTTAAATCCCAGTGATCTCACCCTATGTTGCATACCTTGGCTAGTGAATTATCTAGTATCTTGTTGAAGTCCTCCACAGTTCCATTTGCTTGTGGGTGATATGGGGTGATATTTCGATGTTGTATCTGTAACTCTTTTGTTAGTTTTGTAATTGTGTTGTTCAAAAGTGAGTCCCTTGGTTTCTCATAAGTATTTTAGGACACCCAAATCTTGTAACTATGTTCTCAAAAAGGAACTGCATAGTTGTCTCTGTGTTGCAATTTGTAATCGGTTCTACTTCTTCCCATCTGGTCAAGTAGGTTGTCATGGTAATTATGTATCTTTCTCTTGTTCTTCTCTTAGTGGGTTAATTGGTTTGAAAAAATCCACTTCCCATTTTTCAAATGATGTTAAGAGGAAAATCTCTCTATGTCTAGGGGTAAAGCACAACAAATGAAAATGACTATAGAAATCAACTCTAATCTCAAGTATGCTATAAAAAAAAACATTCTAGAAAGACAAGATAAAAGGCCCACCTCATCTGGACATTCGATGAAGTCCACCGTTGAGAACCTGACCCAAAGAAATACACCTACAAATAGTCCTCAAAAACCAAGAAACACAATCATATGGTGATAATATATAATGTTAGCACATTTGATAGCATAATCCATCAACATTCATAACAAATACATTAATGGAATAATAATTCAAATATTTACGAGATATTAATTGAACAAAAAAAGTGTATTTCTATTAAGATGTAATCAATAGAAGTGAATGAGTTACAAACTTCTGTGTCGGCACGGGTCAGAACCAAGAAACTAAGTTCCTTCCAGTTGGGCCTCCACCACTTCAATCCTCCACCAAAGGCAAGCTCATATAAGAGAGACAATGAGGTTCTCAATCAATAAGGGAAGATCTGGAGGATTGAACAATGTTTTCAAACTTAAAGGACAAAGGGATGCAGACTCAATGTGAAGTGAATTGAATTCATTCTCCTCCTTTCCATAGCTCGGATTTGGCCCATTTGTAACCTTCAAGTGGAACTAAAGGGTTGATTCAGAATGTTTCTAGTATATGGAAGGTCAAGGATCATAGATATTGTGAAGTGACATGGAAACCCGACAACATTTTTTAATTTTGGGAACAAATCCCGATGTACATGGGATGTAGTGGTGCAACTTGTGTATACACATGTTCTAATATAGTCAGGGTGTGTATATGTGGAAACATAATGTTTTTATCTCTGGGATTTGCAAAAAGGGACTTCAAATCTGCATAGGGAAATGGAAAAATACCCTTTATGAAATATTGCATAGGGTGAGGAAAATCCTTATATAACAGATGCCCCCTAATGTGTGAGGTCAGAGGAGTATCTTTGATGGTTGAAATACATTATAAAACCTAGAAGTGGAGTAATGAGGACTCGGTTGGAAGAACTAGTTGCTTATTACAATATGTACTGACTTTGCATACATGGCTACCAATTTGAATTACACTGTAGATCCATGTGAAAATATACCAAACAACTGTCCTTGTCCATCAAATAGAAATACAAAGGTGTCTACATACCAAAGGTTGTCATAGTCATGAACAAGGCCTAGTAAAATTAGTCTCAAAATCAATCTGAAGATATCTGTATACAATGGAGTACAATCTTATCTACCATGATCACTGAAGTCACATAGGTATTGTTCCAATGAAAGGTAGCAACATATCAGGAAAGATGTGAATATGAATTGATGTCTTCAAGTCATCTACACAATCCACCAAAGGTGAAAGTCTACATCGTGTGAATAAAGGAGTTGAGTTCGAGCACAATGAGACTTCGTTTGATTACCGTTCATTGAGGTATACTGTTAACAAATGGGGGACAGGATATTGATGATGAAAGTAGGTATCAAGGAACCAATTACATTCTTACAAGTGTGAATAAAGGAGTCAAGGTCGAGCACTTGAAGAATCCACTAATCAAGAGACATTTATGTATTCCCAATTGTTGATGGCAAGAGAACCTGGCACTAATGACTACAAGCCTCTAGGTACTCATAGTACTCTAGGTCTCATCTCTAGAATAGATGAACTGAAGTCGATGGAAGGAGACCCGCTGAAAGGAGAGAATTAAGGCATCTCTCATCATTCATCATGAGGTATAAAGCATGATCTTGATGATTTGGAGTAAATCAGATGAAGAACATGTTCATGAACCAATGACCCTGTGCTTCTTTCATGTGTGTCAGGTGCAAGCAGTACACGAAAAAGACCCTTTGAATATCATCCAATAAGAAAAATTATTGACAAAGGTGAGGAAACCACCAATAAGGCTAATGGAATCCAAGACACTACACAAATCCCAATGTGTGAATAGATGTCTTTCCATTGAACACAAGGAAAACCACCCAACCAATGACCAATGATGAAATGTTGACTATTAGGTTCAAGGTTACCTACCAATGAGGAAAGTAGGACCAGGGTACACAATAGGACTACAAATTCATGTGATTATGAGACAAACTGAGGGTATGGATGACATGTAAAGTCAAAAGTTATGAGGAATGGATGACACAGGTTGATATATATCCTTTGAACAAGAGCATGAGACATATGGTAGACTCTGGCAGCATAGACTCAATGATGAAACTTTGAGATGCATGAGGCATCAATCAAAACTCTCCATAGGGACTGGAAGAGTAACCAGTCGAGGGAGTAAACTCTCTCAAACAAGCTTAGCTTCCTAAGGTCATGCTAAACCCAAAATTATAATTATAAGTGGACTCAAAAATTTTGTGCTTTGTTCAAAGGCGACATGACTGCTTCCAATATAAGATAATACTCCCTTATCGCCCATCTTTTTTTGCTTTTTCATAGTCAAATGAATGCTATGATACATAGGAGGAAATGAGTGTCGCAAGTAAGAAAAATTAGTTCTAGTAGTGGAACATACCTATGCTCAATGCAAGGAGGTGTATGTGGGAGATGAACACTTGGGGGAATGTTCCCTCCTAGGTATAGGGTGTCAAGCTACGAAGGATATAAACAAGGCTCTTCTTAGTTTAAGATGAAAAATTGCTCAAGTAAATGGTTTATAATGAAAAGAGAGAACCAACAATAGGCTCAATACTGCAAGCAAGGGCATGAGATGGAATCACAACTTAACGCCAAAAAATGTCCTTTTTTGTAATATTAGTCTACTTGGTTTGAAAAAGGGATAAAATTGTGCCCAATATACGTCCTTTCAAATCCAATTTACGAGTGTGAAAGAGACAAGTTCACTCGACAATATTTTCGCTTTTTGAAGACGATTCAAAAAAGAGATTAAATCAAACTTGCTTGGGAGTCCTCCAGGTATAGGTAAACATGTTTATGAGTGAGAAATGAGGTTCAGCATAAAGTCATGTATTAGCTATAAGGGACTCTTAGTCCTACGGAAAACATCTATGCATGGGCACCGAATGAAGCAGAGGATCTAACTAGGGTACCCATGTTTGATAAGTCTCTAACATTTGATAACGACACTTCTAGTAGCAGATAGAAAATTTTGTGTCATTTTAAAATGGGTTCGTAACTAAGTCATATGAGTGAAATTCATAGGACGATGCAAGTGTGCATGATGGCATAGATACCTATCCTATATGATGGGTAGTGAAAATACATGTCCGAAGTTACAAACGATTGACATAACGTTGAAAACCACAAGAATCCCTGGACAAAAATACAAACCAACTCAATCCACTCTTGTTTTAGTCCATTAGGAGAAAATATTATACGAAACTATGCAAAGTGGGTAAAAAATTGCTATAAAAAGTATAAAAAACAAAATTTACTATACCATTTTTATTTTTTACCCAAATAGTGGATTTTGGACCAAAATACCTCTAAACTTCAACTGGTGATTGCGAGAGCTATGAGTGATGGAATCAACGACCATCTGGACCAGGTAACTCCTCCTCCCCTCCTCTTTCTTTTCAATGTATTACATTTTGTATTTAGGTTTCCATTTTTAAGTTATTTAGGGCGCAAATTAGAAGTTTAGGTGTACACGAGATACCATTCATCAGGTAGTGTATACGTAGGATTATACGCGGTTGTCTAAAAGATATCTAGCATAAACTCAACCATATATGCAACTGTGAACGCTGCAGCCCACGTATATGTCTGTAAACACTGTTTTTTATGATGTCTAACTCAAAAAATGGTTTTTCTCTTTCAGGATGGTGCTAGAGTGGAGGGAAAGGGAACATGAGGAGGTAGATGTTGGTGTGGAAAGAGATCTAGGGGACCAAATGGCCTTGAAAAGATTCAGATTGTATAATTTTTGGGCTCTCAAAGGGATGAGGGCCCAAGGGAGATTGCTACAATTGCTTGTGGATTACTAGGATCTAGATAATGAGAGCTTCAACATTGATGGGAAACCACTAAGGATCGAAGTTGAGGATATTTATTTCTTGACGGGGTCGTCACATCGGGGTGAGATGGTCAACCTCAAAGCCCAAGGATATGGGAGTGGTATGAAAATAGAGGAAATATATAGATTCTCATTGCATTGCAGGGACTGAGAAGGTCGAGAGTCAAATCCCCATTTGAGCAAGAAACAATCTGTTATAACCCTAAATTGCACCACACATGCTTACCTGGCATCAGGCCAACTCATATCCCTTCATTTCCAAAACATTTGTTGAACAACTCTTTGGAAATCCTCTTATGTCAAGGCCCAGGCACCCTAACCCATTACTTCACACGTGTGCACGCTGGCTGGCTCACTACAACCTGCATGTACCTAACAAAGCACGAAAAAAGGAAAGTTGCCAATGGAACAAAAAGCTATGGGTCAGTTAACTAAAACTCCCGGCCATGCATGGCCGAGGGTTCGTCCAAAACCCTAGCTCCTTCTAGCCTATCAAAGAAGGGGTAGGGGTACCATTTGGAGGAGGACAAATATAACGAGGAAACTCTACCCATTTACGTAATCCATTGTCCCAACCCTTTAGCCTTTCCTCATGCCAAAGGAGATTTAATGCAAAGCAGTTGGAGGATAGAAGAAGAGGAGCCCAGGATCAGGTTCAAGGAGCGATGGCCGGTCTCAGCTTTGATTGTAAGTTGATTCATTTTAATTAATAAAAAGAATACTTTTCCCATCCCAATGCATGAGTTATCTATAATTTGATGAATTTATGCTTGATTTCTAACCCTTAAGTAGAGAATTAGCATGCATGCATAGTTTCTATTTGTCTTGATTGCAGGTTATCTGTGGAAGGAGCAATGCAAGCAAGTGGTCAAAGTGCAATGGAGGATCTACATCGAACGTCGGTAAAAAGGTTAGTGGTTCTCTTCATCCATTTACTATGAAAGAGGGTTTTTAATCTTGGGTTGTAGGTTAAAAAGTAATTTATTTTCAGTCAAAATCTACATGCAAGTCTGACCCTAGTTTGCTAGTCCGTAGGGTATTTTTCCCAACAATAGAATTGGCGACCGTACTGGGGAAGATACTCTTTAAGGTTTCCGGATTTAGTTGAGTTTTTGGATAGTTTAAAAGATTAGATTTTCTGTTTCTTTGCCTGTCTTTTTCTGTAAGGTCTGAGCTAGTAGGGAGCTAGTTCTTTATACCAGTTTTCCCTGACTGTTGCTTGATGGTAGTTGTTGGGACACACAGAGGTACACGCGGCCTGCAGAATGCCTGCACACGTGTACCCGCACCCTACCCTCTTACAGCCCACGTGTGAACGCTAGTTGTAGAGGTAGCAGTAGCATGTAGGAGTTTAGAGAACTTTAAGAGGCAATCCTTCTCTTCCCTATCAGAATTATACATTCTCAAGGGGTTTTCTGGAATCCTGTCTGAGTCTTGCTAGTTCACGGTCCTATCTCATATTTCTTTTTTTGTCTTGTTATTCCTTGCATTATTTTTCTTTTCTGTTAGAAGGATCATCCAAGCCTTCAAGGGACCCTGGTTATCAATAACAGAGGCCTCTTCCTGGTCTAGACTGCCTGTTTTCTTTTTTGTCTTAGAATTTATACATATAGGTGACCTGTACAAGGTCAGCCTGCGTGTACACACTTCTTGTTTCATCTCAGCACGCGTTTGCACGCATGTTGTTTTGGTGACAACAGCGTGCTTGACAGGCTACTTTTTGTTCAAGGTGGGGCAGTCATCCCCTCCTTTGATGTGAAGTATTCCTCTCAAGTTTTTGATTCTAGGGTTGAACAGTTAGTAGGTTAGGTCATCTTACCCTTAGCATGCTTTTGCTCAGTTGATAGTTGACAAAAAATATAAAAGAAATTTTTTTTTTTTATGGTTTTTAGACAAGCATAAGAGTCTTTGTTTTCTTTATTTCCATTGTGTGTCTTTACTCTGATTCTTTGCGATCTGTGCTTTAATCCAGAATTTGTTTTTCTTGGTTTTGTGCTTGTCGGTATTTTCCCTTTGTGGCTTTATTATCACTTAAATAAATAAAAAAAAATCTCTTTTCATTTTCTTCTTTGTTTAAGGAGTGTGTTTCTGCATCATTAGCTAGGAAGAAGTATTTTAGCTCGTAAGTTTTTGCAGTGCATTTAGAGCATAAGTAGCTCGCAGTCGAGCGAAATTCCTTTATGTTTGCTGCATAAAATCTTATAAAAATTGAAAAGAAAAAGAAATCTTTCTTTGTGAAAAGTTGTTGAAATTTTGCATTTAGTATAAGTCTTTTGTTTCCATCTTTTTTCATTCATTTTTTCTTTCGTCTTTACACACCATCAGTTTCACCTCCATACCCCTTGACGTAAGAAAAATCCTTAAAAGAAACACTAATCTTAAAATCTACTAGACTTTTATGTTTGTAGGGTTCACAAACTAGTTCAGGATTAGGGCCTTGAATTAGGTTGGAGAGGAAACTCTTCAAGGCCACTCAATACCAAACATTAGAGTCTGAGGTAGGGAGTGTCTAAGTCCAGTTTCACAGAAGTTATCTGGGACCCCCCTCTAACACAGGGGATAAACAAGAGGTCACGTGCGGAAAGGTAGTGGAGATAACCCCTCCAAAGCAGGAACAATCGTAGTGGAGAACACATATCGAGGGCTTGTTTTGGGATTTCGTCATTTGCATTTGCCATGAGGATTCATGGGTCTTGAATCCATTCGAGGTCCTCAGTTGTCTTTTGGACCATTTGTTCTTGATACCCTTGACAGGTTTCAGGCTTGATACCCTGCTCATTGTGGTCTACCCGACTTTCGACTGTACCCGCCTGGTGACTGTTCGTGTGCTGGTAACCTAGTTGTCAATCTTTTTAGGGACATACACGGGTGACTACGGGGGTATACCACGGTACATAGGACAGACATCAGGCCACAGTTTGTAGAGTATACCCAGAGGGTGCTTCCGTGTTCGATTTGCACTTGCACCGCTAAGTTTCTCTAGTGTTGGTTGTTGTAACTGTTCTTCCAAATAGTTTAGTGATTGCTTGTATTATCTC